>JAAAKL020005243.1:0-19624 GCA_010016065.2 Carybdea cf. marsupialis auct. non (Linnaeus, 1758)
GGTCATGTTGGGTATAGAAGCTATTTACTGTTTTTATCCTACATCATGCAATAATAAGAGGAGATTGATTTGCTTTGACGACGTATTTCGCAGCGGCATACAAGATGTCATATGTTGATAATCTTTCCACAAAATCCAACTTACCCATGGCAAAACACTGATATTGTTTGAAATTACTACGACATCCGACAGAAGGCATTCGAATATCTTGTATTTTGTTCCCTCTTTGTCGGACACACACAAGACAAAAAAATGTACACGAACTAAAACCTGTTAGAGTCGTTTGTGCATGTGCATGTCAAAAACGTAATATTTAGTAGAAACGTGGGGTCTCATAGAACTCTTTAAAAACGTATCAATCCCTTTTATGCATTTCTCGCTTTCTTTTCAAACTTCCAGTGCCTAATAGAAACGAATGCTTCTTCTACATATCGATGCAGTGTTCAGTTTCTTTACCATTGAACGTCGTTTGCAATGAAAAAAAAATTCACTACATTTCCTTCTCTATTGTTCGGATACTTCATTGGTCAGCAACGATTGAGCTTTTTCTAACTTCGATGCATCGACAAAAAAGGGGCAGACCAGTGTGTGAAGCGTCAAATACGTCATATTACATATAAAATGTTATGGCAGCGTCAGAATAAAGGTGCCAGTGCAAATTCAACCTTTGAGTCAGAGTCCTTGAGAAATCCAACACAAGCAAACCAATTACTGCCAGCTGGTTATGACCTATGCTAACAGGTCAACTGTCTACCCAAAACGTTTGATAAGGCATTCACTTTACCTTGTGTCCTTGGTAATCAAGAGCGTGCCTCTGCTTTACGATGCTTCTTGCTACTTTTGCCAATGGGTCAGTCAAGTACTTGAATCCATACGGAATGTACCTAATAAATTTACTTGCTCCTGGTAAGAGGGAAACAAAACTTAACCACCAAGGATTCTGCATTGCCATCCTCGCCTTAGCTGTTAGCGGATCATTTGGATCCGTTTGAGCTTGAGATTTAACCCCAAATGCAGCTGATAATATCACTTCCATGGTAAGACTTTGTTGAAACCTTCAGATGAAAATAAAAATTGGAAAAAAGCCCCTAAAAATAATATCAACAAAATTGATACTTATCTAAAAACAAAAAAGTACCATGGCTCCCGAAGGTGCTCCTCCCCTACAGTTGCTCTTATGGAGTTCTTTTCAATATTTATGAAAGGTGCTCTATGATTGTAAATTGTATGACCTTCTTTTCAAGCCTCTGAATTTATTGAGTTATCCATAGTCCTATAGCACATGTATTGCACACATACATCTAGCAGAAAACCTGTAGGTGAATCAAACGTGTACTACAGAACTGGGACTTACTGAAAGTACTTTCACAAAAACAACATGTCCTAAATAATAGAAAGGTATCAGTGTACAATGTACTCCATAATTGAAATTCCTGATTAGTTTTTTTTAGGAAAGATCCCTGTAGTTTGCACTGATAATAACCTAGTAGGAAAACCTCCTGCAGTAAATGACACTTAAGAGTAAGAAAGTCGCAGCTACAAAGTTTACCGGAAAGACGATCGAAGAGTAGCTAAATCTAATTATAAGGTGAAAAGAAAACAACAAAACGAACAAAATAAATTGCAAATAGTATATTAGAATCTTTAATTTGTAATACCTAACATTTAGGCAAAAATGCTGACGTCATCAAAAGTGTTGACGGCAGCAGCAATTTTATCATGCCGAACGTTTTGTCTGTCAAGTGTCGATTCCTTTTCCCACGTTTCAATGTCAAAGGATCAGTACTAAGACAGGCAGTTCTTAGGACAATGCTTCTCCCTCCCAAGTGTCCCATAGCCTTCAAAAAGCTATGGACCACTTGGGAGAATTTGAGGATTAAGGGAATGCAGGAAGATATTTCGACGATGCAATTTGGATTATGCGACTAAACTCCCACGGATACGAAAAACATGCCAAGTAAGCTGAGTCCTAGCCATACTGCAAGTAAAGAAATCCTTAGTAGAGCGGTTACAAACAAATCTAAAAAAATGCGTTAACACAAGTACAGACTTAAGTCATGGATACCCTAAGCACATGCCAACCTTGGTGCCCCACACAGCTTCCACTGGCATAATGTTGGAGTTAAAATGTTCCATTTCCATCTCACTCTACTTATAAATAAAGCAACGGATATCATACAATTCAATATTTTCGTGTTAAATATTTATATAAGGACTAAATAACAATAAAGATACAGTTTTGTTACGATTAAAAAACCCAAAAAATTACTCGTAGATTCTCGTAGATTTTGTGTTAGTAAGGTAGTTGATTAAATCCCAAGTGAGAATTAGGCCTATCAAATCTAGATACTCAAATCACGAGCAGAGAAACTATTCCAGGCTGACCTCGCTCATTTTTTGTTTTAATTGCAATATTTTCGAGCTTCATTTGCCAAAGTAAGTGTTCATCCGTGTGTTTAAGGACCATCAATGCAAAAGAGTAGCTAAACTAATCTCTACGTATGAAAAGGGACACTCAATTTTGCGTTAAACTATTACTTCATTGGCTTCGGACAACTGAGTCCAGCGTTTGCTGCTTTAATTTTACTGCACTACAACGCATGTCCGATTTATCAGTGAAACTGTTGAAACTCAGTAGACAAATTACACTGGGCAACAAGCATTTTGGTGCCAGGGCGAAGATATTCTCTTAGTGAATTTTGGAGTGAAGAATCTAAATAATGAATTCAGTTTTTCCTGATAATCTTTCATGGGCTGTACAGAATCACATATAAGTTTCAAATTGTCATTTTCTTGACCTTCGTAAATTCCACGGTGTTAACAATCAAATCATTACGATCATGGAAAGCGAACAATGGTATGATCTACTTATAGCGTGCTCAAATTTAATGCATTTTGATATAACATACTGAAAAGTACGGTCCCTTCAGAAAGGTCCTACAAACCCCCTTAAAAACATCCCGATCATTAAGTGTAATGGATTATAACTTATTATTGGTTACAAAATCGTAAATACAAATTCTCACGATAGTTATAAACTATGAGACTCTATTTATGTTCCTTTGCATGTATATTATAGAAATCAGACACTTGGGCTACAACTGATTTTCTTAGATTAGATGTTGTACGTAAACAAAATGGGCCGAGAAAGAAACTTAACCGAGTCTCTATTTCTATTATATCTATCTCATTATAGATTGTGTTCTTCAACTATAAATAGTGTATAAAAACAAGTGTCGATAAAGGATTTACTCAAAAATTTTGAACTTCTTGACTTCGGGTCTTATTTGCTTCATTTCATCCTGAGACAAAAATGTGTGGCTGCAATAAGTGGATACAATAACAACCTCAATGTTTTCTGCAGCAATATGTGAAGAATTCACAATGATGGAAATCTCATTGATGATTTTTGAAGAAAAGCGTATCATAATTACTTCGAAGTGAAGCTTGGGGGCCAGGGTAAATCGTGAGCTTCCCATATTGCTTGCAAGACATGCAAGGAGCACTTATGGCAATGGACTAACGAAACAGCAAAGCACTCATATACATACATACATATAAATATATATATCTCTGTATGAAGAAACAGAAACATAAAAAAGAAACTACAGTTCCAGTACATTGTTTTTATTTAGCCAGTTGCGTAAGTCTGCATTAACGCTTTTGAGATCACCTCTGATGCCAATCACTTGATTGAGCAAGAAGAAGCTAAAATGCAAAACCTACCCCTGCCTCAAGACTATGATTCAACCTGTAAAACATTCAAGTAATGATCTGGTCCCTCCTTTCCGTGGGTTTTTCTAGAAGATAGTAGTAAATCTGATGATGATGATGACATCATTCATGACACTAATGAAGATAGGCACGAAGATTCTTCTTTTGTGCCAAGTTTGTTTAATCAAAATGAACTGAGTGATTTCATTCATGATTGAGTATAACAAAGAATCGGCAGAACTCTTAGCGTCACGTTCAAAGGAAAAAACTGTTGAAAAGTAGAGCAAGAGTAAAATCGTAAAAAGGATGCTTAATTTATACCATTCTTCCATTAGGGTAGCAGCCTTGTTAATTGCAAACATGTTTAAAGTGTTTTGTTGCATCTTGATGTCTAAGACTATGATGCAAATTCATGGCAATAGTTTTAAGCTAAAAGTGTGGTTCAAAATTTGTCCTCCTACATAACACCCATATCTACACTTGGAAACTCCATAACGCTGAAGGAGAAGCATGAACCAACCAAAAGGATGATGGGAAGAATAAATTGCATCAAATACAACTGGGTTATTTGTGTTGCCTTGAAATGGTGAACTATTTTCTTGGTCGGTAATCAGGATGCTTAATTTTCTTATGTTTAGTGTGCTTGTGGAGGAGGCGAGCGAGATGTGAGTACTGGCAGCTTCGAGCACAAATAAAAGTTACCGGCAGCAATGTCTTAATTGCTCAGCTAGTACAGAGAGAGAAAAATTATCTTTCCTTTTCTCTATACCAAGTTAGGACTCATAAACTGATAAAGGGCTTTTTTGATACCTAGATATAGAGATGACAATTTTGTGTACTCGATGAATGCTTTGTAATCAAATGCCTGACGTTCTCTTGTTCACTGTTCTCAAAGACACATTGGGGAAAAATACGCCAGATAACTGCAAGGAGTTAGTAGATAAAGTAATTGACCAGTCAACGGGAATTAGTGCCTATATGAGCATCCAAATACATTTTCTTCATGACCATTTCGACAGATGTCCGAATAAGTGTGGCAATTTAAATGATGAGCAAGGACCCATAGACCATTTCAACAAATGGCAATGTGTAAATCAGCTTTATGGGCTCTGATTCTTTGGGGGTTGTTGTGCCAGATTAAGGCGATGATATAGACGAATTGGCACTAATGTGTTCTAACGTTTGCAAAATGCATCCCATTTACGACATAATGAACGGGTGGCAACCACCTACTTAACTTCGCTGGTGTTACTGGAAGTAATAAGTTTTTCAACTTAATATTTTATATATAACAAATATGGCCAAATAGTATCACATCCGTCCACATCAAAGCAAGAAAACCGTTGCTATGCAGACAAAAAGAATTTGTCTTTTTCATTGGACCTTTTCCGCATTCAGTTCTACTGACACTGATTGGTTAAAACAACACCATTGTGGTAGTCAGATTTCTCATTGGTTACTTTTAAAACACAGTTGGGTATAAGTTTCATTGATTTCTTCTCAATTGATTTCCTCTGACAATTTTGTACTCTAAGGAATGTCAGACGAAAAAAGCTTTTCAGTGATAAATTTTTGTTTCGCTATTTCTTGCAATTTTATTGTTTTGTACCACCAAAAAACTTTCTAAATAGTATCACACATCAGGCGTATTCTACTAAAGAATCAGTGCATGAATTTTTGTTTCGCTATTTCCTGCAATTTTATTGTTTTGTACCACCAAAAAACTTTCCAAATAGTATCACACATCAGGCGTATTCTACTAAAGAATCAGTGCATGAACTCCAGTTCACAAATAAGGAAAGTGTTTCTAAAACAAACTATACATCTTAAGCAACAATGCAAATAACTCTAGATCTATTGTAATTCTATTTTTTTAACAATAATAATAATGATAAAATTAATATAAATAATGGCATAACGATTATTATCATCAATATCAGTAATTTTCATAGGGAATATGTGAAAATCAAGACAATAATAAACATGGCATAACAGAAGGCACAGTTAACGACTCTAACAACACTAATCAAATTGCCAAGGCCACAGCAGATTGATGCCAGCTCTTCGCTACAAGACAAAGTTACACTTACTTTGCAACATCAACTTGAACATCTTTGTTTGCGGCAGCTCTGCATTTGCCAATGAGTGTGTCTATCAGTTCATTCATCATCATGCACATTGGTTTCATTTTACCTGATGAAAATGAAGGTGTTAAAGTGCTCCTTATAAATTTCCATCTTTCCCCTTTCACAACTGTAAGGAAACTGCTGATTGGTTCTGGTAAATTACCGAAGATCTATAAAAGCAAACAAACAGATACGAGTGAATTGCTACTGTGATATAAGCACTCTGAATTTACTGGTTACATCTCCAACGTACTTACACCCATTACAACTTAACCGGAGAGTTGGGCTTACCACAAACGGATAATCTATGCTAAGGTTCTATAACAGTTATTTTGTCGGAAGGAATGATGACAATTTCAGCTAAAATTTTGTCTACCTGTTGTTTGAGAGATTTGAAAATGCGAGGACCCTCTACTTAACCTTAAGTGTCAGGGATGATTTCTAAAATTATAAAGGAGTAAAACAGCCAAGGCGTGACCAGTTACAAAAAACTAAAATTACTCCTACGTCCTCTTTTTCTTCAGTCATATCCTTTGAAGTCACACTTGCATTGTAACCGTTCTTATGTCATATTGTAGTCTTCTTTACATCTGTTGCTAAAGTTGTTGTTGCAAGGTGTCTAGAAAGTTTCTAAACAACCTAAATAAAGTGGTAGTAATAGAGAAACACCAAAAAAAGGAAACTGTGATATAGACAACGTCTCGTTTTCCTCTGACTTCCTCAGGTCGACTGGAAATTGGCTAAACTACACTCAGACATCTACAGTGCCCATAAGAAAACGAGTCTCAAATCGAAACCCGGTACATTCCAACAATGAAATTCTGTTGTTAATCACAACAAGTCTATTTCAGGGTAGCTGACACAGAACAAATATGCAAAGACAAGAATCCGGAGTAAGCAAAGGACTGACATGGATGATTGCACATAAAGATTGGATATACTGGAGGAATGAGAATATAGTAAACTGAGTGAGATAAGGAAAAATGTTGTCCACATTATTCTATTTCAAATACCAAACCAAAAGCCACTGGGGAACCTAAAAAAGGATCATTATAGAAACCAAGAAGTAGAAAGAATATTTACGATTACAACAGCATCTATCATTAGTATCATTAGAGAAGGAAATGATGGGAAAAAGTGGGAATGCTAGTGAACCCGTCAAATTCAGTATCACAAATGACAGTAACAGGAGGGACAACAACAAAAGCAGCATTTGTGACATTGATAGCAAAAGCAACACTAGCAACAATAATAACAGAAACAAAGTGGGCGGCAGTAGCAGCAGCAACAACAATTCAAGAATCTGCAACATACAAAATTGTCGTTGTAAAACCCAAAGGGAGAAGAAAGAGGTGTACACAATATCATGTAACAGATGTAGTCAAGTCAACATCCATGAAACCAATTGTTAATTCAGTTGAAAAAGCTAAAAACTAAAAAGAAACTCCTTGATATTCAAAGAAATAAAATTTATCATAAATCTATGAAATGTCAACTTCCAAAATATTGTTAAGTTTGAAAAAGAGCATTTTGGGCACTTACATGTCAGGCCTCCCTGCTGCTTAGTGATCTAGAAAACAAATAATTTTGTGGCTGGTGTCTAGGGTGATTTGTTTCATTTGTACTGGAATTTAAGAATAGTTTAACTTCTGTTTGTCCAGGATTGTAGCTACACTCATATACTTACCTGAGAAAGTGATCGCCATTTATGCACAATGGAAGAAGCAGCTTCTGTTAAGGAGATGAATTCTTTTAATTTGAACAATGGCAGTTATCTCATTACACCTACTCTTAGTAATGAGATCCTGTGATTGGTATGATCACCCTTACATATACTCTCAAATTCTCATAATTTCCTTCTTCTTTCACCTTTCCTATTTTATCCCTATTTATGTAAGCATACACTACAGTCCTTTGCACTCTCCAGTTCTTTGCCTGATTTCTTTCCTCCACTTCGGCTACATTCAACTAGACACGTTATTATTCGCAATATAACTCCATGATTAAAATGTACCAGGTGACAGTTTGAGCTTTGACTTCATATCTGTATTGCAGATGCTCAAATTTAATTTAGCAAATTTCAAGTGGTCCTCAGGAAGTCTTAGAAAGACAAAATGTTATCTACATGAAAATGTCCTATTTCGTGTTATCAAGTTTCTCTTTAGCTGATTCTCTATGGCTCTTTCACCTTTATTATTGAAATGGTCTGTTTTAGAGTCGCGCCTTGTAGGGCAAATGTTTAATCCATCTCAACTGAAAAGAATTTGTGTATCATAGTACAATCAAAACACACAAATTGAAGAGTGGAGGGGTATAGGAATCTATGCAAGACTTGTAAGTGGTTTATTAAAAGTGATGAAATTGATGGCACTGGAGAAACTAAAATACAAAATATTGGGGGCCAACACTCACTAACCTACTTGGCATGACTGATGGGTAAATCACTCATGAGGAGTTTGTACATGTCTGCCAGCTATATTGTTTGAACCGGATTTCATATGCTTTTTAGGGTAAGTGGTTTACCCATCAGGCATACTCCTATATCATTATTTGGTAAAGACATCCAAGCTATAGTTAAGTATACCTGACTGAGATTAAGAACAAGGTTAATTACGTAACTACATAGAATGCAGTGACTAATATTGCTGGACCTTACAAATATTTATATATATATTCGAAACAATAATACAATTCCTGGAATACAGATGCTTTAAGTCTTGAACAACATCCCTCTATGAGCATAATCAGATTCTATAAAACTCTTTCATTCAGAGCAGCACAAGAATGTGTACTTATAAAAGCACTTGCCATCATAGTACTTTCATAATTGATTAACTTTCATATGGTTTATCTGATCAGATTGACAATATCTTAAGAAGATGACTATATAGACACAGTGTTGCTCACATATTGGTGTATCTAGAATATATTGGCTTTACATCAAAGGACAATCGCAACAAGGCTCTTACTAACATGACATAATATTAAACTGAATTTTTGGAAATATTGCAACATAAACCTGGTGTAACTGGGGTTGCAAGTTAGCAGTCGGGCCGACTTTGGGTGATAGGCCCGCAAAGACTAAAATCTTCAAAACATGATCTCGTTCACAACTTCATTGGTTTTCTTCCTTAAAAACGGGTAGGAACTCCTTTTCATCGAGCAGCTGCATGTAATCAACACTCGAACAACATGGATCACAAACTAGAGATCGACTTATTATTGCAGTGGTGCATTCAATATCATGTCAACTGTTCACTGACTCACCAAAAGGATCTACTAGCTTATGAAGTTTCGAAGTTACGAAATAGTAAGTACAAATTGCCCACATCTAGTTTCAGCAATCTACGTATGGGCGATTGAACTGTGTAAACGACATCCCAGGGATTTCCCCTGCAAACAATAGACTGACCGCTAAACAACATAAAAATGTAGACATCATGCAGTCGACATCTCTAAACTAATAGCCTTGTAATAGTGTGTAGGCTCGATAAATATATTGCTAAGTAGTAATGCAACCATGATAAAGAAATAAAAAATCTATTTACGAAATAAATACAGGACAGTGTCCATCTAAAACTTAAATACTACTATCCACTATCACTAAAATATCCAACTATGCCATTGATGTATAAGTGGTAATGATGGCCTTGCCCATAAGGGGCACAGTTCAGTTCCTTGTTAACTGCAACTTATCGCCAGGGTCACACTCTCCCGTGCTTTCCCTTGCTACTCCTAGAGCAAGTCTCTATATCAATCATCTGCAACAACTTTACTGTAGTGCTGAACAAGGTAGTCTGCAGGGGTTCCTAAGCTGACCTGTATTTCTTCTTCATGTCCAGAGTAGTTGAGGGAAGACTGGCTCTCTTGGCTGAATATGAATCTGGAACCTTCCCTCATCCAACAAATCGTTTTCCATGTTTGATCCAGAGGAATTGATATCTGTTTCATCAATATGCTCATCTGGAAGATGTCCTTTACTATGGGCATCCCCTGCTATGGGGGCATTATTGCAAACTTGGACATCCTCTTTTTTCATTGACAGGAAGCATCCTCAGTAAATTGTGCATCGAGACCTTTAACACTGTGCATTCCCTTGTGGATGGTATGGGGTAGTTCTAGATTTCCTTATAGTGTAAATTTTGCACAGCTGCTTTATAACCTCTGCCTGGTCAGAAGGGATCCTCTGGGGTGGCCCTAACACCAGAAACCACTCATTGCTGAGAACTTTACCCATAGTTGCTGCTTTCTGGTCCCTTGTTGCTACTGCCAATGTGTGCTTTGTAAACAAATCTGTCATCACTAGAGCATTTAGCCTTCCATCACTGGCTGGCTCCAGCATTGTGAAATCCACTGCAACCACCTCTAGTGGTCGACTCATCAGAAAATTTCCCATCGAGGTCTTGATTGGCAGGCATGGACCCTTAGCAACCTGACATCTTTAGCATTTCTTGATCCAATCAGCTACATTGGTTTGTAAAGCAGGCCACCTGCATCGTGATGTTCTTTTATGCCCTTGGTGACCTGACTTGTCATGGTAGGCAGTCAAAGCTTCTGTTTTCAGCTCCTGTGGCAGAATGGGAAGCAATTTTCACTTGCCAATTGGCTTTCCATATTCCCTGCAAAGAAGTCCTTGTTTTACTTGAAGCCTTTTCCAATGCTTCAGAATCAACAGTGTCGTCTTGGGTAGTTTCTTCCTGTCCATCTGTTTAGGCAGTTGTCTGTCCTCCACAATCCTGATAGCTGGTCCTGTCACAGGAGCTCCTCTTCCTCCTCCTTGTGTTCCCTCCTGCTGAGAGCATCTGCATTCACATTCTCCTTCCCTGGCGGATACTTTATCTCAAAATCAAATGCAGCTAGCTCTGCAACTTGCATCTTGACTTTACGTATGTCAATGTGTTATTATCTGTGTATACTACAAACTTGTTCCCTAGCAGGTACTCTCCGAACTTGTCAGTAATTGCCCACTTTAAGGCCAACAGCTCTAATTTCCAAGATGAATAGTTTTTCACATTTCTCTCCACCCCACAAAGTCCTCGGCTTGCATAGGTAATAACTGGTTGTTTTCCTTCCTGGTCTTGGGACAATACAGCTCCTAGTCCTTAGTTTGAACCATCTGTCTCTAAAACGGAAGCTGTTCCAAACAATGTTGGTCATCCTGGATGTAGTTCTCTTTCGGTCAACTTCCCTTCCAACGGCCACTAGTCTGTGTAATGGAGCTGCAGTTTTTGAAAGATTTTGCACAAATCTCTGATAGTATGAGGCAAACCCAAGAAAGCTTCTGAGCTGTTTTATTGCCTTTAGCTGTGGCCAGTCCATCACTGCAGCAACTTTGGCTGTGTCGGTAGTCACTCCATCAGCTGAAATGATGTGCCCCAGGTACTGCACTTGGTCTTTAAAGAGGCAACACTTTGAGGGCTCAACCTTCAATCCATGTCATCGCAATTTCTCTCAGACTTTGTCCAGCTTTTCCAAATGTTCTTTTAACGAGCAACTATATACAATAATGTCATCTAGGTAGACAACCAGGTGCTCCAACTGGTCTTCACGGAAAACATCAGTCATGAGGCATTGGAAAGTTGCCACTCCTCCACCAAGTGTAAATGGCATCCAAACATACTCATATAAGCCAAGGGTGTTGTGAAAGCTGTCTTGTGTTGGTCCTTCTCAGCAACTTCAACTTGATTGTATGCTGAGGCCATATCTATTGTTGAAAAATACTTAGCCTCCTTCAGTGCATCAAGCGATTCTTTAACCCTGGGCAGTGGAAAGGCATCTGGTGTTGTTGTCTTGTTCAGCTTCCTGTAACCTACACACATCTGGAGTGTGACTGTCTTTTTCCTGCCAAGGACAATAGGGGATGCATATTCACTCTGGCTGGGGTAAATATCTCCTTGTCCAAGAAGCTGTTTGAGGTGGTCCTTTACCTCCTGAATCTGACTTGACTGCAAGATCATCAGTCACCTTGATAGTATGCTTAATTGTCGATGTCTTCCCCAGGGGCTCCCCTGCTTTGGCAAATATATCCTGATAGCATTCCAAGAGCGAACTGGCCACCTACTTTTCCTCCATGGTCCCTGGAATGTCATCAACCAGAGAAAACAGCAACTCAGTCTCTTTGGCAATCCATGGGACTTGGCAACGTTCTTGACAGGACACCATGATTTTGTTTAAACCCACTCTTACATTTAACTCAGGGCTTTGCTCTACAGAGTCCACTGTTCCAACAATTCCAAGGCAAGTACGTGGCTTTAACCATACATCTCTGGAACTGTTGTTTACCACTTGCACTTCAAAACATGGCTGGCTTGCATCCAACAGAGAGTTAATTGTAGAGATATTTCCCTGTATTGGATGAGGGAGTCATTCCACTAGAGCTCTTGGTCCACAGACTGTCCACAGACAGGTGCATTGACTGTGATGAACACCATTGAGTTAGCAGGAATTAGCACATCTGCTTTGCCTGCTACACGTACATATCCAGATTTCCATTTCTCGTCTGTGTGGTTGGTCTGCTGCATATCTGGACTTCCCATGATCCCCTGGTACTTGGGAATCCTAGGCAGGACATTGTTCCCTATTATCCCTACCACTGCCTCCTTTTGCTTCATGCTTTGAGGTTAGTCCTTGCGGACAAAAATACCACATTTGGGTACTGTGAATCCTTCCAGCTCTATGTCCATGACGATATAGCCGATGTAGGGTACTTTCAAACCATTGGCTCCTCTCAACCTAACCCAAGCCCCCACTTGCAGTTGTATGCTTGGGTGACATAATTTCTCATAAAAGAATACCTTTGTCTTGGTGGTCACAATGGATCCTCTATTGAGCAGGCCTTCCATCTCCACACCTCCAACCTTAACTCCTACTAGCGGTGCCCTTCCAATCCACAATGATTCTTTTGCCTCTGTCTCCATGAGCTTCGAGCCAGCACACTGAGGCTCCACGACATGGCTCACTGCCGTGGAGTTTGCTCGTTTAAATCCCTGGAGTTTGGCTGCTGTAGCACCTCACCAAAACCTTGATCATGAGCATTTCTTGTATTTCCAGGTCTCTGGGCATCTGGACAGTCACGGTTGAAATGGCTATATCTCCTGCAACTGAAACATTGGGGCCTGGTTCTCCTAAGAGCCTTTCCAACATACGCTGCTGTATATCCAATATTTTATTTTGTTGGTCCATATAATGTTTTTTGATCCCTGTTGTTGTTTCATTTCAGTAGCTAGCTCCTTCTGTCCTTGAACAAGCTTTTCCACTATTTTGCTCCGTTCCAGACAGATCTCAAAACTGTTTGCTTCACTGGTTTAAATCTGCATGGACTTTGCTTGGCCTCTCCTATGTTGCATGGCATCCTCTTCAGAACCTTTCTCTGCCTCATGTTGGGCATCATAAAACGTGGCATCTGGATGTCCCTGATCCATTTATGCATGTCATTGCACAGTAGTTGGCCTTGTAGGTTCACCACAAACTGCTCTCTGAGGGAGAGATTCCTGTCAGCAACAGCACCAGAGTTTCTTCTAAGTGTGTTGTCCAATGCTGCATAGAGGCTCTGTGCATAGTCCCATAAAGGTTTTCTCTCTTTTTGCTTTCGGTTATAGAACCGCTTCATCAGCTGGTACTCTGCAAGCCTCTGCCCAAATGCCTCTCTCAGGATAGCAAATTTTCCCTCTGGGAGAACTTGTTCTCCGGACATACAATAGCAATCATCCTGGACCACCCCTTCTAGATTGTCTAAAAGATAATCTGTTAGATCTGGTTCTGCTCTGCAAGCTGGTCAATCCCTCGTCTAGGGTCACTGATCCATTCCTCCAATAATTCACCTTGTCCCCCCCCCTGAATAATGTGGTATCCTGCATTCTCTTGGAATGGTCACTGTGATTTTGGCTTCCCACTCTGGTTCTGCCTGCAATTGTTCCACTCTTCGTACAAGGTCATCCATTTTCTTCTTGACTCAAGTTCCTACCCATCATGCTTGTCTCCTTGATTCTTGTCTTGGTCAATACTTTTGCCCTAGTCCTGGTACCAAAAATGTAACCGGGCTTGTATGCTAGTGGCTGGTCCAACTTTGGGTGATAGGGTGGCAAAGACTAAAATCTTCAAAACACGATCCCGTTCACAACTTTGGTCTTTGGTTCATTGTTTTTCTTCCAAAAAAACCGGTAGGAACTCCTTTGCACCGAGGAGCTACATGTAATCAAAACTCGAACAACATGGGTCAGGAACTAGAGATCGAGTTATTACTGCAGTGGTGCATTGGCTATCAGTCAACTGTTCACTGAATCACCAAAAGGACCTACTAGTTTATGAACTCTCAAAGTTATGAAATAGTAAGTACAAATAAGTCATGCAGTAAATAATGTAGTTATTTAGCAATTAAAAATTGTCCACATCTAGTTTCAGCAATCTACGTATGGGTGATTAGACTGTGTGACCGACATCCCAGGGATCTCTCCCGCAAACAATAGACTGCCTGCTAAACACATCAACTGTAAACAACAGGCAGTCGACATTTCTAAACTAATTGATAAGTGTTGCAATAGTGTGTAGGCTCGATAAACATATTGCTAAGTAGTAATGCAACCATGATGAAGAAATAAATAATCTATTTACCAAATCAATACTGGACGGTGTCCATCTAAACTGATCCCTAAAATATCCAACTATGCCATTGATGTATAAGCGGTAACGATGGCCTTGCCCATAAGGGACACAGTCCAGTTCCTTGTTAACTGCCATTTATTGTCAGGGTCACACTGGTAACCCTACCCAGCTGCAAACATGGCCTGATAAATCTTCTAAATCTGTTTTTCACAATCCATTTCAGAAGCTCCTAGACAAAGAGCAAAGCCTTAAAATGGCAAATGAGAGCCCATCAGATCCTAGTTTCTTATTTCAGCACATACACAAAATTCATATTTCAGGGGACAATAACCCCACAATGACTGGAGATGCCCTTATTCTGGTAGAAGATTAGACAACCTGAGTCTTTATTACATAGTTGTTAATTTACATACCAAGACCACATGTCACTATCTGGAAGTGAGTCTCTACAACCCATGTTAAAAAACTTGTCATTCTCCTTCGTGAAGAAATTTGACATGCTATGAGATTTTCCATGATCATTTCTCTGCAAACCTATGGAAGCAGGCTATATAACTAAGTAAATGCTTATCATGTATTGGAATATACACCTTGCCTCAAACCAAGCCTTTGCACACTGATCTACTGGCGAGAAACATTGAGTGGTCCAGACATTATGCTCTTCAGGGGATAGCAATGGTCAGTGTGGCTGATGTCTCCTACATAATTCAGGATTGGAGAGTTTCAGAAAACTACTGTATATTCTGAAAAACAGAGTTATCAACTGCAAATTCCATGGTCCTGGTGGCAGATTATTGGGGGAGGGAGGCTTATTTTGATCTGCCAAAAAGGATGAGATAATTTATTATTATTTTTTTTATAAAAAATTTAAAAAAATAAATAAACAAATTTTGCAACGATTGTTAAAGTCGCATCAGCAATAAAAATGTCTTTACTAGTGGCAGCTAGCAAATCTGTGATTCAAAGTTGTGTGATATAACCTTTTTTATTTTTAAAGCAAAAATAATTGATGATGCAACTGTTCCCCATTACCCTCAAGTGTCATGCTGCATGTCTTACAGACATGGCTTACGACAGTTTAAGACGTGAGAAGCCTGTGTCAGAATGGCAATAGCACAATCTGACGGAATATTTAAACCAAGCTTGCAATCAGGATCCCCTTAAATGACTTGAGGACATTCTGGCAGGCCTCAAAAGAGGTGGACAGAGATTGTCACTGATAACATTATGAAGTGACAGATACAATCTGGTATTTGAAAAATTAAAATTAAAAAGGCATGAAAACCTTACAATACCAAAGTAATAATGGTGACCATTAAATTTTTGGGTCTATGCAGTGAATCTCATCCCGCCATGTTCTTTTGAACTTTTTTAAAACTCAAATGATCCATGTTCCATTATATGTTATACTACTTGTGCTATATGTATGCTTTACATCCTCCAAATATTCTGTGTGATAAACCATTCTTTGAATTGTTGGCTATTTGGCTTCTATGCATGCTACATGTGACATGGTCACTATTAAATATCGTAGCATATCATCAGAATAGTTTCATAAGTCACAAAGTATCTGGTTGCTTAGGTATCGTTTCAGCATGTTAGAGCTGAAACGGAAACTATTACTGACGACTTAGCATTTTTGTATGCTACTAGAAACCTGTGGGCATAGCCGGTAGTTTCCGTTTCCCACACTTTTCGCATACTATGTTGCTGATTCAGTATTGGTATCAATAACTAATCGCAATACTTACCGATAATTTTACCTCGCAACACGAACTTGCTTTCGTATAAATAACCAGCATCGCTAGCCTTGATTCAGAGAAAGTTTGGTAAAGTTATACTCTACGTCGGTAGTATCAATCTAGCCAAGAATCTACACTGTTTGTGCCACGATCGCCCGTTTTTTCTGTCTATTGGTTAAGCCAAGAAGTGGACCCAATCGTACAAACCGTGTTGTTCTTTTGTGTACGCCCCGGCCGCTAACCAACCTTACATACACAGGGTCAGTGTAAATGTTACATGTTTTTGCATTATTACAATCATCTCTAGTTCCCAACTAATCATGGTTTGTAGGGGACAAACTATCACATACGCTACCAGTAAGAAAAAATCAGTCCATGAAGGACATCAGACATAAGGTTGCATGGGTAAAACAGAGGCCATGATTTAAAATTTGAGACACACAATGTTTATCACCTGATTGGTGGAAATGATGAGGATGCCACTAATTATTTTAATAATCATCTATGATGGCTATTATGATAATGATGTAGGCAATAGTGATGATGATAATAATTAATATAGAGTTTTGTAGTTTATGCAGTATGAATGACTACAAATGTATGTCCTTACTCTGGTACCAGTAACCTGCCACATTTTATGGTAAGTTATATTGATGATGGTTTCTATATGTAGCTATTGTGTTCATGAAACGCAATGTGGCAAGTTTATTTCTGGTTGAACAGGCAATTTTACCTGTCATGGCATCAACTGATCTAGCGGTTTGCAACAAAAAATCTAATCTAAATTGGTGAGCCTTCTTCCCTGTCACCTGGTTGGCTTTTATTAGGTCTTTTCCCCAATGCTTTTGCCGAATGGAATAGATTTTGATGTCCTGGAATTTCCACAGGTTTCATGTCAGTATAAAGTAGTAGTAACTTGAATTGAGGTGAATGCATATTCTTGAACAGTGACTCGTGTACTTTCTTCACAGCTGAACATCTCTTGTTCAAATATATTGTGAGGTTTGGAAACTGAGGCATGATGGTGTTACGGTTGTTCTCCACCCCCTGCCTTCCACTCATGTACATATATGATCACCAAGTTAGCCTTCCAGATGCCATCCCAAACACTGTCAAACCACCTCTTCTCTAATAGACCTTGCAGGTTTTCATCTAATCTAATCACTGACCATGGTAGGAACCATTGAGAGCCAGTGCTCACAAATCACAATAAAACCCCACAGATGGGCATTTGAAACTATTTATGCTCCAATGAGAGGTTCATTTCTGGCGAGTTTTGTCTCTATATTGATTTAATCCATGACTGTCTATTCCTGTGATTGTTCCAAATTAAAATAAAAATTAGTGATGTCATACTCAATCTATAGATGTATGCCTACAATTGATAATTCAACGATTGATTGATATGTTGCTTTGGTTTCACATTTATCTCAATCTCAATTGCAAGGTAATTTGCACTGTTGAAATCTCTTACTGCTTCTACTACCACCAGCACTTATGTCAACAAATTACTGGAGTGTGACCCTACCAGAAGTATCTGTTTATCACAGATGAAAGTGTGTTGGCCATCTTCTTTAGTATTCTCTCATTGTGAGGCACTGATAGTTTATTTTGCAATATATCATCCTTATCATGAGACACATGTTATGACATTTGCACATGCCCTCTTATTTTCCATTAAAACCGCAAGAAATCTGAAATTTGTTTCATGTTACTATTTCATTGAAACCTACTGATTCTGCTGAAATTATCTGGAACCTAATGGCGTAACTGCAATCTGAGAGTTTGGGACTATGCCACAGAAAGCTGCCATGCAAACATTAATCTTGATTTGGTTCTGACTCTGGTCTCCTCTAAAAGTCATCTTCAGTTGGCTATTCTTTGACACCTTTTGCCTTCAAGAAAACCTTGCTAGGCCAATATATGTTAAGCAAGTACACCAATAAAAGTAAGCTTCCCTTTAATGTATGTGGGCAAAACCCTCCCCCTGTAAGCCCTACTTAGCCACAGGTAATCTACTCAAGGTCAAATAGATTGGTGGGGCCAACGTTCAATACAGTACAGTAGGGCCTACTATTCTCTAACCCCATCTATGGCATCTTAACCACACCTAACACGTCGTATCCCTGTAACTAGAGTCATCTCTATACTTTTTGTACAGGATTAAAATCAATACAAAAGAACTCAGTCTAATTAATTGGGACATACCTCTCGATCATGAAACTTGGCAAAGTCACTCACAAAAATCTGCTTCAGCATACTTGGATCTGTGATGCATAGTGCAGGATGGCCAAGGAGATAAAAACCAAAACAGCTACCATATGTCTTCACGTATGCATCCAGGTACTTGTGAATTTGAAATTTGTGTCTTTTTAGATCTGCGAGATGCCCGATGAAAGGTAAAGGGTCCGGACCATTAATACCCAGCTTCTTCCACACCTTATACCTTCCAAACCCATACCAATAAATACCATAAACCAGCACTACTGCACATGTTCCATAAATCAACTGCGTCCAGGAAAGGCAGCATAAACTCCCAGTATCGAAAGTTGTTAAAAAGGTATACATCCCTTTTAGCTGATGGAAGTACCTTACCTCGACGTATCTCTAAATTCAAATGCAATGTCAAGCAAATATATGACCGCTGCCGACTTTGCTGACCTGTCCCTTCTCCTTTGACCTCTTTTCAACTTGTTGTCCCAAGTCCTCCATTGGGTTGAACGACATCGAGGTTCAGCTCGAAAATGAGACTTTATGAAAGTGAAGCCAGGTAACACAGTAAGTGCTTTCTGTATGCTTGGCAAGACCAGGTCGTATTATACTGATCGTAAGGCGATCTTTTTTGAGGTCTCACAGATGTGCAACCGGACGCCATTCAAAAATCCCAATATGAAATCCAAACGTGCACTTTATTCAGTTATAAGCTGATTAATATACTTACGCACAGTTGAAGGAACGAAAACAAGAGCTTTTTGTATAGAGGGGTCATTCAAAGAGTACGTAACAGAAAAATCGAGCATTTTGACCCCTACTCCCACACGTAACGGCATGTCACGCTTGAGTCGACACCCCACTTCGTTAAGTAACGTTCATTTGAGACACCCCCTTCTCCCCAAAAGATGGCAACAAATGTATAAAAAGCGAGTATATAGAACAACACAATGGATCATGGAAATGATAGGTTCAAAAGTCTTTATCAAAAATTGTTTAAGACAATTGTGATATATTCAGTCCTCAGTTTCAGCTGACCAGATTGAAGCAAGTTCGTCAGTATTGAAACCGAGGTACTCAGTGCAACTAGCCATATGAAGTGTCTTTGCTTTGATGCTCCCAAAGTACAAGCCACAAGCTGAAAATATCTAAATAGTTTGTTGGTGGTACAAAACAATAAAACTGCACGAAATAGCGAAAACATTTTAGTACTGAAAAGATTTTTTCGTC
>JAAAKL020005244.1:0-19624 GCA_010016065.2 Carybdea cf. marsupialis auct. non (Linnaeus, 1758)
TGGACGTCTCAATAGGCCATACAATTCTGTGTAAGGAAGGAGTGGGGGCACTTGACTCAATTTTGATCGAAATGCTGTGTCTAGCGTACTTTGTTACAAAGATTTCTATGGAGACTTTTGTAATCGCAAGGAGGATTTCTTCCCCGTGTCTCTCCCCCTCTCCTGGCACTGTGCCTGCTTCTACCTCCACTTCATCAACTTATCGGGTTCTTTCTCAGTAGCTAGTGGTCAAATCCTTTTCATGCTTGCTACGAATTTAACTAAAGATAGCGAATCAAACATTCGCTATAGCGATGTCATTTTGTTAAATTGTCTTTATTTTCACCCTTCGTAGTCACAAGATGTTCTTATCCTTTAACATCTGGACAAGTAAAGAGTAGAAAAATCTATTCATTGGGCACTAGTCTGCCCCGGTGTGCCCTCTATGGCTTCCTGCCCGCCCGTAAGTTTAACTTTTCAATTAGCCGCGTTGTTGCACCAGCTCCATAAAATAAAACCCCACTTTTTCACTATCCTCCTTTGGAGAGCGAGGGCCGTAATGTTGTTAACGGGTGTTAAAGGAGCAAAGATTTCTACCAGACAGAGATGAGGGGCAAAAATGAGATAAAAGGACCTTCAGCAGAAATTCTTATACAAAATCAGTTTTTTTCCTCTGATATATAAAGTTAATTTTATGCATCCAATTCAAACCTTAACACTCCGAAAAATACCAAAAATGGAAAATAATTGAGGGACTGTTTCGCTCTTTCAGAGAAAAGAGCTGTGAACTATTTTAAATTGATGTTCCCGAAAAAAGGGGTGGAGTCTTCTATTAAGTAAAACAATCATATAATAAAATCACGACAACGCATTCGTACACCAAATGTAAACTAAGCAGAAAAGTTACGATTTTAGTTCTAATGAAACATGTCTTACTGTTTCATAGTTTAGAACACGCCTTAGAGCTCCACTCTTATGATAGACTTCTCCAGCAGTGTTAAATGTGTAGTCAGTAAGCCACAGGTACAACATTTTCTCGTAGGCTTTTGCTGGGTATGTTGGCATCTGCAAGTGACCCTTGTAGGGTTGGTTTATTGGCCTGAATTCACCCTGACAAGATAAAAGGATTTGCAATATTAGGAAGCGATGCAGAAGGGATATTTACAACACATAGAGTATCATAACAAATTTTCATTACATGACAGTGAAGAGTAGGCCTGGTATTACTAGCGAAATAAAAGTACATGTTAGTATTCGATAACGTAAATAGAAACGTCAAAGTATGACGTAGTATGGTCAAGATTCTGTTTGTTCTGTGATTTAGACAGGGCAAGGGTAATTGGTATGCAGCCTTGAGGGGTTGTTTGGGAGCTGTTTAGATTGAAAAGGCCATGTTTTGTTAAAAGAGGAATAAAAGAGATCTACTAATTGAAACGGCACATCAGATGAGGGAAACCTCAAATCCAAACCGAGAACAATCCATTCTTACCATTACCAACAAATACCCAGAACACTCCTTCCTCCCAATTGCATCGTTCTCCAATAAATTGAAATAACAAGTTGACGTACATAATTGCCATTATGTTGAAAACAATGTTGAATAACTATCATACATCTGAACTGCTTGAACAAAGTGTAACTTTATG
The DNA here is from genome assembly GCA_010016065.2 of Carybdea cf. marsupialis auct. non (Linnaeus, 1758). NCBI lineage: Eukaryota > Metazoa > Cnidaria > Cubozoa > Carybdeida > Carybdeidae > Carybdea > Carybdea cf. marsupialis auct. non (Linnaeus, 1758). The sequence goes on from JAAAKL020005244.1 coordinate 1,626, forward strand.
GAGAGGACGCTGCTTTTAATCACATGCGTCAGTAAAACGTGAATGACATTTCAGTGAAGCTGGCAAGTGACATACCCTGCGTATTACACCAAAAAAATTCGAAATTTCTCAATCAACGAGTCACTACCATCGAGTATCAACCTTTTAGAATTGATATCCTATCAATTTATAAAGACAATAAAATTTGTCTAAATTTTTGCATTCTCCTCCGATTATATAGCACTTTTACATGAGCGACATTGTAACCAAAAGTGGTAACCTAACGAGTAGACCTGGATTAATCAAGTTAAGAGTGGGGTCACAGCAAGGCCGAGGTAACTTTGTTGCAGATAAATTTTGAAAAATATGATTTTAGACCGTAATATCTCAAACTTTGATAAATCATAGCCTCCAGCAATTATTTAAAATTTCAAATACAAAAGCGTTGCTCAAAGAGGCAGTCATTTAATAGCCTTTTGATGTCAGTCTAATCAGAGTGGTACTACATACATACCCTTTGTTGAAGACAACACAAAATAACTACGTACTGACGAGGTGATGACGTTCTGCAACGTAAATAACTTTTCTGCATATTGTGCCGCATGCAGCAAGAATAAATTCATGCGACGTAATGTGCCCAAACAATGATACTATCTTCCAACAACTTCAGTCATACCTCTTGCCAAATGGCGATACAGATGGTCATATTTCTTGTGGAAATGACACGTTTCCACTCATAACAATTTCAAAGAAACTATGTGTGGAACGTTGACAGTAATGAGATTCTTTCTCAACAGATACATCATTTCTGAAAAGGGGAAAAAATAGGTACAAATCTATATTTATTAGATGTCTTCAAGTTTTTCTCTGCTTTTTCCTCTTCTTTTTCTACATTATGCATTTGATATCGTTGTACCCTTTCAAGGTGTTGGACCATTCCGCTAGTTTCATACAGCCTCTCTCTCCTTCTCCACCTGTTCCTGCCTTCTGCCATATCTATAGTAAGACTGCAGCCACGCAGGTACTTCCAAATCATTTCATTCCGTGCATTTTTAGGTCTGCCTTTGCAATTGCTGCATTGAATTGTGTTCTGCTGACATTTGTTAATTTACTTCTGTAAACACGCCCTGCCCAGCATAACCTGACCTTTCTCATTGCGGTGTATCAGCAACTCAGACTGAGGGACACTGTCATACAACAATGTTGTACTGGCTTGATCTTCTAGTTGTAATCATCTGGCCACTTCTATTTAACAACAAATTTTTGAAACTTTTGATATGGAAAGATACGCAACTCCAGTAGGCTAACAGTGTTCAGCTTTTGCACGGTAGGCCTGCTAACACAGGAATAAACAATACAACAAATACAGCAGCAGCAATGAAAAATTGATTAAAAACATACAAAATAAGCATACCATGATAAATGCATCCATGTAATTGTTTGTGAAGCGAGGGGGTAATGATAAGCTATAATCAATTTCGGCTACATTGTCTAGTTTCTTGATCACTATCAAATAAATGAAAAGAAAGGGTAATAGGAAACCGTTTATCTCGATTCAAAAGGGGCGAGGGGAGCTAGTAGTGCCTATATATATTTTCGAATATATCACGAACGAATTGGCAAATAGTCATGGCACTCTCTGACTATTATTCAAATATATTTACGGATTGATCTCTAAATGCACTGGATAGAGCATTTTCCATCTCAAAGTGAGGTTAGTCGTTGTACGTCATGTCAGTCCCCATCCAAAAAAGCAATGTAACGCAACATGGCGGACTTTCCCACTCTATTTTAACTAATAGTGTTTTTAGAGATCAGTGGTTAAAGGGTATTTCGAAAAAAGTTGATTTCAAACAATTGCGAATGGTGACGTCATAATCCCTTCCTACGAAGAACCATCCACAAACAAAATAAAAAAACCTACAAACAAAAATTCTCAGAGTAAACTCGTATTTCTTGTAAAATCAAGTGAAATGAATTTAAAATAGCTCTAAGCACTCAGTTCTACGTTTATTTTCTTCAAAACCTTAAGATAAGCTCATTATAATGTCTTGATAGTCAGCGCAACTCGATAAGGTGGATTCATGCATTATGATACAGTTACAATCATTGAAATTCTACTTTTAAAACAAAATGACTCCAGCAGGGTTTATCAGTGTTCTTGTGTACCGATTCCTTAATTCTTTCCATTGAAATGAGATGTTACTACTTTCTACGGACTTCTATGTACTCGAGAGAGCGTTTACTGTCAATATTCTACATTCTAAAGACAACGGTCTGAGTGTTTAAAGTTTGACTTCAGGTATTCATTCTAACCTCACAGTTGTACAAATGCTGCTTTTGATAATTTTGTGACAGCATTTCAAGTGTTAACAGATGAAATTTTACCGAAAGTAGACGAAACACAGGCACGCTAAGTCATTAAAATCTGACTTAATGTTACAGCCTTCCCATAAGCATATGTGAGTCAGTTAATTGTTTGCGGGAATAAAGTGTGCTTAAAAATCATTATTCTGATCAAGCTTGTCCTTTGTGTTGTTGGTGACTTGATCGATGCGTAAAATATGTCTTGGCTCCTGCAACTATCACGATACAGTCAAAATTGCATCTTTTGTTATCATCAACAGTGGTAACCATGGATTCACAGTCCTGGATCGGTCCTGCGATAAGGTAAACTTTTTATAGAATCCTTGCTCAATCCTTGTAATTGTCAAACTTTGCTCGTAACCTTATATTACTTTGTTCACCATGATTCCTGTGTTGTGTTGGGATGAGCAAGTTTCAGTTGACTTGATAGTGTTACCTTGCACCAGGAAGTGCGCATGTACAAGAGAAAACGCTGAAAATCACTCTGAAACATTCAGAGAAAAATGTTTACAAAACGTGGATATGTAGACATAAAAGCATGTGCCTGTGGCTTGCGACTCAAGAAAAATTTTGGTTTACAATATTTTTCTTTTGCTTCTTTATTGGAATTACAAACTGTATTGGATATCACTGCGTGCAATGATTAACCAGTGAGTAAGTGGAATAAAAAAAGATGAATCCACAGCACCGAGAATTTGTTCATACAAATAATGGTCAGGTTTTTGCTCATCAGAATCAAGGTATTTAACGGACAGAGATTAGGGTACCCTCACAGCTATATAGGGAGGGATGGGGACAAGAAGTCACAGTTTGTACATATCAAGCTCAATACACTCTCCATTGGCGTCGTAGGGCAAGTCCTTGCACAATTCCAATAAGAAACAAGATATTTGTCTCCTCGCTATAGAGAAGATCACCAAAATGATGCATACCCGAATTCTAAGACCACCTGCGCGTACCAAATGAAAGTTGAAAACCCATGGGTCCAATAATATATAAATGTATAGAAAATATATATTAAATAGTGGCATAGGAGGAAGAAAATTTCTCTTGGTACTTTTTTCATGAATATATTCAGCATTCCACAGTTTGTGACTTCTTTTTGCATACCCCCTCCCCTTCCTCTCCAAGTAAAGATGACGGTAATCTGACGTCCGAAATTCTTAATTTTTGAGTCTGCTAATCGGAAAATACTTCACGTAACTCAACTTAAGGTCTAGAGCTAAAGCACAAGTGGAAATACCTATAAATCATAAAAGTTCGGACTGAAGTCGGTAGTGATAATTCTATTGAGGAATCAAAACATCCACCACTAAGGCCATCGTCAAACCTGAAAATGCAAAGTCTGAACATACGTATTGAAGACTTATCACACGTTCTGTCGCAAGTCTTTCGGCAAATCAAAGGGCTAATTATACAAGTGTGAACAAGACATTACCTTTAACAACTGAGAGCTTCTTGTTTGCCTTGTCATTAATTTCGTTCGTAACAGTTTTACATAACTACAATAAATAGGATATGAAAAAAATCATGAAATTATTACTATCAAGACAGAAGAATGGAAACAATCATGATGTGCAAAATATTACACCAATATGTAATACATATACTGGCTGGAAAGCAAAGAAAGAGTTGAGGTTACAAGCAAATTACGTGAAAGGGAAAGGCAGCTTTATGAATTTCTTCGGCTTGTCCAGAGCTGGTTGTCAGTAGAGGCAAGGATTAAGATCAGAAGGTTGTATCCCTTCTACCAAACCACATGTACATTTGGTAGATTGTTCATAGCTTTTGAAGCAAGGTCCATCGTCGCGAAATTATGTCTTTCTTGGGGTTAAACGTAGAAATAAGCTCAAAACCCGAATGCCTGGTTAATAGTTTGGTATGCATGACGGTTCAAGGGAATGGTTAAATTAATGCATCTAAGGTTTCAGAAATAAAAGATAAGAACAAAAAGAATGACCACAAAGAGTGAAGTGAGATAGTCTCCATTTTTAAAGTACATTTCTAATGTTTGACCTATTATAAATACTTTTTTATTTATCTCTGAATCGCCCAAAACCATTCAATCAATTTACGATAGCATTTTGTAATGGTAACAATCAGATACTCTCTGATGATCACACATAATTTTTCCACAAGTTCACTGTTTTCGCATTGTACCGAGTTTCCTGTTTCCTTCTTTCATCTGTAGTTTTCTAACTAGATTAAAAATATGGCAAAGTCTGTTCTCTAAAGTTTGCCGTCCACCATGATTATTTAAAGATTAAGGCCGTTTAAGTTTCAATGGCCTTCTAAACAAATTGAAGCGGAGTGACGCGAGAATGACATAAAAAAACAGATCTTCAAATTGCCACTTGCTCTGTCGATTCTTTATTCCTAATCACATGCTCAGCCAAAGCCATGCAACATTTCTCCACAACAAGTAAAGATTTGTGTAAGATCTTTTATCCCAGTAATGACATATTTCTATTTCTCTATTATCTTTAGTACAATCTGCAGGAAATGGCAGGATGTTGCAAATAAAATGTAAACGAGTAACACATTTTGGAAAATGCTTTAGTTGTCAGCCAACAATATCTGCAAACAAAGCATAGCTCTTTTACATACACATATAAATATAAATGAAGATTCCACAGTGAAAAAATGAAATAGAGAATACTCTTTGTGTTAAAGGATTTCTCTTGATAATTGACGGCATAAGGCTGATTTTCAATCAAACGTTGACCGATTGTTGAGTCACTCTCGGGGGTTACGTTCTTAGTTTTGTGACTCGGTTTACAATGTTCAATGCCTTGTTACGTTTACGTATGACGGCCTGTACATACCTTTATGGCCTGCATTTTCTGCGACGTTGTCACAACTGCATACGTAATCATAAACCAATAAATATTTTTGTGTGACTGAAATTAAGTTTTTTGGGGTGACACTTACAGGCAACAATATTGGGGTGGAATACGCAACACCATTATGGCAAAATGTACAGTTAAGGCTCTATCTGTCCCCATCTCAAATTTTTAGTGAAACATTTCCAATCCACAGTAATCGTACATAAACTGGGCATCTCACTGGTCCGCATTTTGGATCAGAAGAAAAATTTATGTTGCATTAAGGAATGCAAAATTATATACAGGAAGTCTAATGTGGGCTGACTTGCAAAATCGATTATAATTTTCCTCTGCCACAATAAAATACCCATTTTATCATTGATGTCCTTGCAGGTGAATATTATGTTACTTACTGCTTCATTAATTTTGTCCTTGATCTTTCTTTTAAAGATGTTTGCAGCCAGATTGTACAACCAACTAAATGAAAAGGAAAAAATATTTGTAGTTGCCAGGTACGATCTAGCGCAGACAAGTATCTATACGAGTATACCAAGCACAGTGGTGTACCTAGTAAATTTCTCAAGGGAGTGGGGGTGGGGGCATGACCCAAGAGGATACCGTCATTTTACCATTAATATAGATTATGAGGCAAGTCATATATTTAGTAGATTTTGAAGGACGAGAATCAAAATTGCAACTTATTAAAAGTGCTAAAATATCCATTTACAAGGTTCTTTAGTAGTTAGAAAATGCTGGCTCGGGCCTGAGGATGCCATGGCTCAGTGCCCTTTCTTTATTATGCCACTAACCAAGCTAGCTTTCATCATACTTGAAATTATTTGAGATTTCCCTACAGAGAATTTGCAAGGGGAATCACAAGAAAAAGATTCAGAAACTTGTTTCCTTCCTTCATTCAGCCAAGAGTAAATACACTTCAGAGAAGAACCTGAACAATTTGCTCAAATTTCAAGTTTCAAGTTGATCTACGGCAACATAAATGTAATTAGTACTTGTAGCTGGATATGTTATTTTCGAATCAAAACGGACAAAACACACAAATGCGAAACCCAGATGAAGAGCATATATTAAAAGTTTTCGATCAAATCATACGCCCCTTCCCTCGCAACTTACAACAACGCTTAACAAGGAGATTTGTTTGAGATTTGACGAGAGATACGATTAACTCACCACAGACTTAACAATTGTTGTAAATATTGTAATATGTATATGCCGAACACACAAAGAATCTCATTACCACACAAACTTTTCCTATTTAATTGTAACGGATCACGTTTAATGTTTCAGACCTTTTAGCGTTAGAAAGCCTGGGTTCGATCCTCCTCAACGGTACTGGAAATTCCATCTCTCAATATTTACACTAGATGACTGCTAGTCTGTACGTGAGTAGGTATAAATCAGATGACAACGCGAGCTACATAGTGAAACAGAAAATGAAGAGACAGAATTTGAAGAGACAGAATCAGTGGGATTGACCTTTCACACCCCTTTGCAATCAATTATCATTGGTCACACGTATTCTTGATACTACAGAGCGCTAGTGTGTGTGTGTGTGTGCGTGTGTATGTACGTGTTTATGCGTGCGTATGTGCGCGTGTGTTGAGAACCTGTTACGCAAACACACACACGCAGTAGCAAACGTAAGAAAGTTTATTATTCAAAGAAATCTTATAACTTACGGTGCCAAAAAGATGTGCTAAGGGAATACCAATGCAAATAACAGCAGCTTTAACATAGTACATTCTTATAAGAAACCTAACAGTCTACGGTACCAGACCGGGGTGTAATCAGCGGATAAACAGGCAAAGACTAGCAACCTTAACATAGTATGCTTTCTGAAGAAACTTAATAATCTACGGCACCAGAAGGGATTGAAACCGGTACATCTTAAAACACTATAGATTACTAATAATTTAATTTGCATAAAACTACTTCGTACCTTGCAGGAGATTTTGAAAAACGGATTTTCAAACTTCCGATGTCAGAATTACAGCTCCTTAACTTGGTGGAAGGCCTTCCGTCGCTCCGCCGGCCTATGTGATAATACATTTTTCAATAGTAAAGCAAAGAAAACGTTTGTACTTGAAGTCTTATTCTTTGTGTCACGGAAGCAAGAGCATTCGTGGCACTTGGGAAAACTTGAGAGTCACCTACAGGTCTGTTAACTTCAAATAGTGTTTAGTCGGGGGAAGGGATGAACTTTTGAAGTGGAAATTATTGACAAATTCTGGATTTTACCTTGGACGCTATTTCGTAACTGAAAGTAATTAAAGTCAAAACAACAGATGAGAAGATGTTTACATTATTAGAAATACTGACATACAAACGGATTCACACAATGTCCCATGCCCAAAAGAGATCAATGAATTTTACTGGTCAGAAAATTAGCCAGTAAGTCACTGGGCCTCTTCCTACAGAGCTCAACATAAACCAAGCATTTTCACATAGAATAATTACAGGTACCAAGGACATATTGAAAAAAGCTATTAGTAGCTGTACTTACCAACTTCGACTTCGATGTTGAAACTTGCTCCATCTGTTTTCACATTAACATCAACAGTATCCCGTATCCGTATTCTGTATAAAAAATATACATAATTATAAAGAATTGTCATATCAAATTGACTCGTTAATACTTTGTTTACAGTGCCACTCCTCTTTAATGCAGTCGATTTGGTCAATTCTCCTTCGCTTTTAAAAACTTAGCAATATTGATACTTAATATTGCGGAGGCTTGTCGTATAGGGTATCAAGCACATACAATACGATTCTCTAAAAAAAGGCTTTAAGTTTAGAGGGATACAAGAACAAGAAAAAACATTAGTTTAAATATTAAGGGTTTTAGGCAGAGATGACTCAGTGCCACTGCCTCCCCTATTAACTACAAACCATATAAACGTAATAACTTTAAGGAAGCATGGGAAACCTCTGCTATATTTTAGCTAAATCGCTTACAAAATACAGATAACTCAGGCTCTTACTAACACCCATCAACAATGCAAATGTACTGTCACTTCCAAGCATAATTTCCCCCAATGTGTTATTAGTTAGGAAAATCAAATACACTCAGAAGTATTTCATCGCTTAGTCCAAATCCACAGTCATTCTAAAATTCATTTTAATTGTGTAAAATAACTGCTACGCCCTTGTTTGTCGGCCAAACATTTTTCACTGGCAAGTAGATTTGAATCTGTATTTTTTGGAACAAACGCGTTGCAACATAATTGTAAGGTATTCCAATGCATCATCTAACCCGCTACAGCGCCCTTGGTATCAAACTATATCAAAGTGTGGTTTTTCCACGGATAATAGCAAATAAAGACATTAGAACTAATAAAGAAGTAAGATATGTACGAATGGGTCTTTTAAACATAGCGTTAAACTCTGAGAACAAAGAGTCAGAAAGACGAAAACAAAAGCAAGGAGATATGAATCTGTATTCTCTAAGGAAAACGCGTTGGAACGTTATTGTAAAGTATTTCACTGTATCATTTTTATGATGAGTAATGTTTAGATAGTGGGAGGGTGTATGGCAACACAAAGAAACAGCGGTGGGTTCCCCCCACACACACACAACCCCCCCCAAACAATTTACCCACAAATCGAATGATCTCTGAAAAATATAAAAATCCAGAAATCTAGAGATCCAGAGATTCCGAAATGCCGAGATTCCGAGATTCTGAGATTCAGAGATTAAGAGATTCAGAGATGATCAGCGTGAAAAGTCAAAGATCAAAAAACAAATAATAAAAAGATTGAAAGACACAAACTAAGAAAAGAGACAGTCCCTACTGCCCGCTCAGGGACGTTCAAAGACAAGGGGCAAAGATGGACTGAACTAAAGCCTCATCGATAATCCGAAATTGTTGACGAGAGAACTTTAAAGAAACCTGATCAACACGAGAGAACATTTGGAGTTATATGAATGTCAGTCAAACTATGTAGTTATTATGTTTATATTGTTAAAAATAAGTGCGACGAATAATGTTATTTTCAAATCTTGTTGCTTCGCGCTTGTACTCTTCACAGGCCATTAGCGACGTCGTAACAATCATCTAACCAGCTGCAGCGCCCTCGGTCTCAAATTATATTAACATGTGGTTTTTCGACGGATAATAGCAAATATAAAGGTTAGAACTTATGAAGAAGTATGATATGTACGAATGGGTCTTTTAAACATGGGGTTAAACTCTGAGAACAAAGAGTCAGAAAGGGGAAACACAACAATCCAAAGACACTCTAAGAGATGGGGCACGAAGTAGGCCTGTTTTAAACTACCTGATGACCAAATAGAAATTTCAGTAAATCATTTGATTATGTACGAACAGATGCAGTTTTAACGCCCTGCACTCCCCTTTGCAAGGGCCTGGTGCTCATGTACATGGGACTTGTTGGAGCATAGAGCACTTTAAGACCGGATGCCCTTCCTGACGTCACCAATGGCCCGTCTGGGATTTGAACCCTGACCCTCCTGAACCGAAAGCAGGGGACATATCCACTAGAGCACGGCGGCTCCCGTAGACATAAAAGGGACTGTGTACTGAAATCCTGATATTTGCTTTAGTGTGTTATTGTATAAAATCTTATCACTGTTGTGCAGAGAAATAATAGAAATAATTTTGGAGCTATTTATTATCTAGCATAATTCAAAACACGTAACGACTGTCAAATTCACTTAGCAGATAGAGAGTTGGCCAAGTTGACGATTTTACTAGTCAACGATCCTTACGAATAACGACCATACATTAGCTACCCCGCGGTACACCGGGGCAAGGTTTCGCCCCAAGCATTAAGCAGCTACTTAACCCTCACCACAAGCTCGTGCAAGAAATGGATCGCTCGACTCGCCCCTTAAAATAGCGCATGGGCGACATTGCACGGCATTAACGTTTATAGTTTATTATATATAAATTTGCTTGGTCGATGACAGGGCACATAGAAGAGTTTGACACCCTTGGGTCGAAGTAACGTCGGGGCGTCGAATATTTCCGATCATTTTGAGTAATCTTCCAGTCAAGACGACTCTCCAAATGCCAAAACGTCCGCTACAGTAAAAAAATCGCGGTCTCATTAAGGGGTAATAAACCGTCTAGAAAAACGTCCAGTCGCATAAATTTTCCTTATTTCAACCTCTGGAAATCTATGGAGGACTTTCATCGACTTTATCAAAGATGTGAAATTCCTTCAGGCTTGAGGCAATCAATGTAAACAAATAATAGTCTCACCCTCAGTTTAACCATCCTACAGATCTCGCAACGTTTACGTTTACAAAAGAAACGACTTTGGATAGAGATGGCATGTGGGTAAAGTAAAAGCAGTGGAGTCAGGAGAGATAAAATTATTTACTGCAAAATCTGCGGAGGTTAAAATATCAGTTGTTATCTGTAGAAGACTGTTAAAAGTTAAATTTCTGGGGGGGAACAAACAGGCAAATTATTAGAATATTAGGCCGAAGAGCCACTCCGGATAATTTATAGGGAAATTGTGAATCAAATATCAAAAAGTACCACCAATGTAACATTCACATAAAATAAAATCTCAAGAATAGCATTTTAGGTTATAAAGCCTTGGCCTAATGAACCTTCGTTCACTTGCAGCTATCAAGTAATGCTTTTAAATCTGAGTTAAGGTTAGTCTGGAGTTCATTTTCAAGTACATATCTAGTTCTGGTGTTATCACACCAGTAGAAATGTTGGCAATGATGAGATTTAAAACCCGAGAAAGAGTACTTAGACAAGAGCAAATACATGTCTCGTTTCTGGCCCCCACTCATTCGGAAATACTAAGTACTATCTTCAGGACAGCTGACTGCCGACAATAACTATTGGTACTACTATTACTATTGCTACCAGCATAATCAAAATCACCACAATCACCGCCGCCGCTAGCGTTCGCACTGCTCCTACTACTACTCTCACTACTTCCCCTGCTTCTTTTCCTCGTCCTTCCTGTACTACTGCTACTATTACTGTACTACTGCCACAATGTCTACTCCCACTACCACCACTAGTCTACTATTACTTCTACTTTCACCATATAAACTACTACTACTGCACCTGCTAAGTTGCGAATGGATGCTACGCGTAGCGGCTCTCGCTCCTTGTAGAGGTTGTGGGGGTTTTTGCCCATAAATGCTACGCTTCCATCCTCAATAAAGATGTTACGCATTACACTCTCCAGGCGTCTAGTATTGAGAAAGTCTGCAGGATACTGTTTACGCGTTACTTCATCTCTGTCGACAAAGTATAAGCATCTAAAAACAAGACGTTATGTCTTTTATTAAATATACTTACACCCATAGTTTATATTCGTAATGCAATCCAGTGTGTAATTCTATGTGAATATTGTGGACTTTGGCGCTCACACCAACATCTTCGATAGCAGATAAATCATATCCTGGGATTCTGATATCATTAATGGTAGGGCTAAATAAGAAGAAGAAAGGTAAACATGTAGTCCCTACATCACAAAATATTATAGTAAAAATTAAGAACAAAAGGAACTCCAAATTAACAATCTGCAGTATACAAGTTGATGGGTGCCCAGAGCTGCTAAATTTCTGGTGTATTTGCAACCAACACCCAGTTAAAATATCAGATCAAAAATCATAATGACCGTTTCTAGGGTGTCCTTGCCCCACTCTTAAGTGAAGGATTTCTTTCATAAGCACAGAAATGCGTCGGCCAGTTATTAACAATTGCGAAAGAAGACAAGGTAAAAACTGTAAATGAATGAACTTTACCTGATCTTCTATATACATATTTTCCTCGATAAACCAACTACAAAAAACTGGCTGCAATAGCTCACGCCATCTTAAATAACATAAAAAGGAAATCGTAAAATCCTGACGTAAGGAATTGGATAAGAAGTTGCAAAAAGCATTTAAAGTTTTGAAGTAGCAACGTGTACTATCATTACTGGTTTATTTGTTAAGCTATGGATGGGTTGCTGTTTACTTTCTGAAAAAGGGTTAACAGTTCTGGTTGATAACTCCGCCATGGAAAAAATAGGGAGGTTCAGCATAATGCCTTGAAGAGATACCTTGCTGGGTGCGATATCAATTTTCTCCATCTCTTGCTTACCACTGGACTCTATCTTCATCCTCTAAACGAACAGTTCCGCAGGAGAATACCATGTGTATTTATTCAACTGAGTCAAGGTTTTTGTAGATATCCATTTACATTTCCTAGTTCTTCTTTTCTGACGAGCTTCAATGCGTATCAGAGCATTAACAGCGACTTGCGAAATAAAATTATAAGACGGAGGTAGTAGATATGTCTCAGAAATTGCTTGGTACCATTGGGGAAAAATCCTGGTAGAGAACGATACCCAGTCTTCTTCCTCTATGGCTCGTACCCCGGGGCTAGTGTTGAGACCACCGACGCAAATGGCATCTTCTTATTGTCATTCCAAATCAAAAGAGTGGGGAACAGCCCCGACCGCAATGTCCTCGAACGATTTACAGTGTTTTATAGGCAACCTTTTTTTAATTAATATAATGAAAATGCAGCTAAGCTGAGGCTGTACTGAATAGTAGTATTAGATCGTTTCAGGACTAAATACTACGCAAGACACGTTCCCTCTGTGTTCCATGTTTTTCACACATAAATCGATCAATAGAATACAACAGAAAACCCAAATTATAATGCAATTACTTAACTCGGAAAGAATATTCACATATTCCCAAACTTTGACTCCAAGCTTTTATCTATGAAGATAATCCTAAAATCTGATATTGTCGAATAGTGAAATTTTCAACTCTGGAACTCTCACCATTAGCTCAAAAGCGGTTCTCTTTAGTTTAGTAATGGGCGTGAATTACGCACCTAGCCTCCAGGCTACTTGCAAAACCGTTTCTATGGTGAGCTATTATAATTCTAAGAACCAAATGTTTGAGGCACTTTTTAGAATATTTTGCTGTTTGATTGTTCGAGCGAGAACACCATACCACTGTTAAAATCATACTTGGTAACACAAAATGAAAAATGAGGAGCAAATTAAAGTGATTTTTGACGTTGATTTTAAAGCTAGCACCAAAATAAAGGTGTCAAATGGAAGCTTTTCAAAAATCAGGGGCCATTTTCAGGTATTTGTATTTTCTTATGTAGCAAAACTTTGCCTTTTAGCACATATGTCAAACGTTATGGCGTCAGATGAAAGCTGGTAAAAAAATTGACCATACTAATCGGAAGTGTGTATTTGCTTTTTTGGAGCTCCATATTTGGCAGCGCTGCGCGCGGGCGCACGGCTAATCGGAACCTGATGGGAAAAAGAGGGCATTGCAAATTTTCCTAATATTGAGGCCAGGTTTTCTCTGTTTTCAATCTTGCAATTAAAAGCATGCCTCGATGTTAAGGTAAGTGGGATGGCTCGCAATTACTCACTTCCTTAAACCTATTTGTTCGTGACTCGCTCTAACACTTTCCATGCCCTACTATGGATGTCTATTTGCAATAATCACTTAGTATTAAAAACTGTCAAAATCTTTTAGGTTGTGTGGGGGTGAGATGTTAGGGCCTACATCGAAAAACAGAGGATTCAACAGGCTTTTCCATTCCTGGGCGAAACATGATCAATCGTACGTACGCAGTTTAGATTGATATGGTAGTGGACATGAAAATAAAAATTACAGCAGCTTTTAGAAAAATCAGCTATGAAAAAATACAGAAAAGACTAAGCATCAGTTTGAATTAAACAAAGAGCGTTGGATCAGAACAAATGAAAGGGTACAGTCGGTGATATAGCAGATGGGCGACATTAAAATCAAATAGACTTATGGACACGAAATTAGCTGCATCATTCCGAAAAACTAGTATTAGCGACATCTAATTGTCGACGCAAGAATCAGAAGAATTGTTATAGCAACAAAATAGTTTTTTCTTCTAAGGCACATTATTTAATTTTGTTACCACCTTGAAATAAGAATTCAAACGTGATGACAAGCTTGGGAAGAAAAGTGCGAAATAGTGCAAAAAAGCAAATAAGTATGGATACTGGGATTTAATAATAAACTTTGACATTTATTGATACAAATAAAATCAACTTCATCGTCAATGATACTTACTTTCGAAACTGAAAACTGACTTTACCACTTTTTTGATCAGGAATATCCAAATGCTTTCCTTTCATGTCTCTCTCAAGTTTTTTCATCGATAATTCCATAGCTGTAAATAGTTTAAAACACATCTTACAATATACAGACTTGTACGAAGAAACAGATATAATCAGTGGCCTACAAAAAAGGGTAAATATCTCCTTGCAATTACAATCACTTGCCCCTCTCCTTGAAAATTTCCAAGAGGGGGCAGAAGGATCTTGGGCAGAAGGACCTGTGGCTCTATTAATGCTAACATACATTTTGTAACATACATTCTATGAAGCTAACAGCTCTGTGGACATTTGGTACTAAGGTACGAAAACTGGCAGGAACGTACGTTTGCGTATTACCGACGGAAAAATAAATGTTTGATTGAACGGAACATTACAATCGGAAGTTAATGAGTTTAATGAACACGATGATCTAATATTGGGATACAGTTTACTATTTAAATTCTAAATGAGTTTATCTTTTATCTTTTAAATATAATAACCACATATCTGAGAGCAAAGGGACATCTTACATGTAATTATAATTTTTATGCTAAAGCTTGGTGTGAACAAGTGTTTTTGTTTTCACAGATGTGGTGCTGCGTGACTCTTCGTAGAGGCTATTTAAGATGTCATCGTTCACAAATTTCGAATATTTAAAAAAAAAATACTCTAGAATTTCTCTGAGGAAAAGTCCATATGTTTCAAAATTGTTAGTCCAGTTGCTCATGGATACTTGGAATGGCACAGAGCTGCTGTGAACTAACTCGAGTCACCCTCCGTGCCAGCCTAAGAAGGGTGAAGATGATCCCCCCTCGTGGACAAGAAATAGAATGGGCTAGATAAACATATTTCTAATTGATATCCACAAGCCAAAATCCATATATTAACCTCCTAAAATAATATCTTCCTAGTGTAATCAGTTGGTACTAATGTGATTTTGACAACACGTATATCACCAGACTTAAATCTAAGTGGCACTAGGGCAGGCGCGGGTTCAAGGGGTCCATGGAGGTTCAGACCCCTGATCTGAGCAAGAATCCGTTTGTAGCCCTAACTTTCATAAACTGTTTATCATAGGCGTGAAATGTTTTCATGGCTGAAAAGAAGCAACCTAAGAGTAGACCTGCATCAAGCTATTAGATTGTTAGTAAGCTGTTGTAATTTGGAATAACGGCCGTCTATGGAGGAAGGGTGAGAGTACCAAGAGACGTTCTAGCTTACAACGGCGACTTATTCCACATGCAAAGGAATGTTATTGAACAAAGAATGCTCTTGAGATCTTGCGATTTCGACACAATTCAAATTTAGTAGTCTCTGGTGATATGGAGACGTGATAAAATACGGGGCCATTTCAACGATATGCCACGTCTCCCCTGGCCTCCGTGAGTTGCTACGGCTTCTTATTACGTTTCATTTCAGGCAATTTACTCATATCACTATGAGCAGAGCAGTGGGGCTTTTTAGCTTCCTCTTCTCTATCCATGAGCTCCCAAGTAATAAATGACTCAAAAAAAAAGTTCAATCCTTTGATGTTAACGGTAAAAAAACCATCATTTCCAATGCTTTGTGTTTTATTATCAAGCTTCACCTTACGAGGGTAACGTGTCGTGATGTTTGCAGGGCGTGGTGTGGGATGGGGAGGCTCTAATCTTAAATCTGGCCTTTAGAACGAGCCATCTTCTCCCGGAAGCATACATAGATTGTGTGGTTGATGTATAGCTATCGTAGCAATTGTTAAGATACACCAGATGTAGGTTATCTCATGTCATCATGCCTCAGCAAATGCACAAGATTGCATCTGTACGCAGAGATTTCGTCTCATTTCTGTGTACGTGATGGTTATGCTGTGCTAGTAGCTCACTGAAAAAATGTGAGTGACGATGTTTGAGCAATTCATGCATTCATCTATAACTTTTCTGTGCTTCAAGTAATTTCAATGTTCTTGTGATATAAAGCTTATTTACTCTACATAAGCTAAATTCTTGTACACTCACGTTAAAATAATTTGTTCGTAGTTTACTTACCATACTTGAGTGCTTTGTCAGTCAATCTAAGCTGCATTCCTCCCTTGGATATGCATTGTTGAAAACAAACCAGAAAGTACACGAACGTGATGAAAACATACATGACTCCCATCTTGCTACTGAGTCCTCTCAAATTTCGAGATAACTTATCGCCCTGTATACCAAACAACGTTGATATGTGTTACAAGACAAAAGTGCTGTTTTTACTTCCAGCTTTCAGGAACCAAATTCGTAACAATAGCGATACCGCGCGAGAGAAGAAAAACAATGAAGCCTCGAAACCAACACTTCTGCAAGTCACGGTTGTGTATTCTGTTGTCACTTATCACACCCTGGTGCCAAGCCGTGTTTTCGTTTATTGTTTCGTGGAATATCGTTCCTTGCCGTGTGAAGGGGAGTCTTTTGACGGAAGGTGACCTTTCATGGAAGCAAATAAGTCTTGCAGATTATTCTTCCTTTTTGTGGATAGAAAAATGTTTTATTGCAAATGCCTTTACCGTTAAAAATGTTTTATTGCACATGCCTTTACCGTTAAAAATGTTTGTAGGCGGTATTTCCTCTTTGTCCTCTCAAGAATGGTGGAAACCTTCATCATCCCAATGAAACAAACTCCACACATTTCCATCCTCTTACCTAGGGGAATTCCCCGTGGCTGTTTTTAAAGGGAATCTCGAAGCTTTAAAGTTAAAGAAAGGAATAAATACAAGAGACTCGGCCACGATGAACGATGTTAGAACAATAAAAGGACGTGCTTGACTGATTTTGTGAGAAAGGACTTAAGGTTTGCATACTAATCTCATATGGATAACCTGATGTGTACATTTTAAGGAACAATCAAACGAAACCGTGTGAGTGCAAAGTGTAAGGGGATATGCGGTGGGAAAGTGTGACGTTACGATTGTGAACATTTTGGAATTAAGGGGAAAAAACTCAGTTTTTATGTTACCCTTATGAGTGAAAACGTCAATGGCCAAAATTGTTGAGAGTGATGCCCTTTCCTGACATGACACGGAGAGATTAGGTTTCAGAGTTTTGGATAGTTTGATCAGAGATGTTTAAACACTATATACACTACAGGTCTGCTACTTTGGGAAACAGCCTATTTTAAGCTTGCCTTTCGATATCTGGAGTCAGTTTGTACTATTTCTATAACTTTTAATTTGTGACGTCATCACTTTCCCTCCGCATTTGAATTCGAGCGAAGCCAAACTTTCTTCATGGTACACATCAGCCATCGAGAGCCGACACAGGTTAATGGGTGGACATAATTATGTAAGGGGTAGGCTGGACCAGTACAGTGCTGCTACTCTAAATCGACTGTTTTATCCTGAAATGCCTGATACTCTTTGCTTTCATCTACAATTCCAGCCCCATACCCTACATATAAATAGTTTTTGCAAATTTATCCCTGTTTAAATCACTTATCAGGGAAAAGTGCGGTATTTTGTTGCAAACTGATTTCTTTTCGAGGACTAGTATGTTTATAGTTGAAAAACCTGAAAACGTACTAGTAGACGGGTATGTCAAGACAAGTATGTCAAGTCGGGGGCCGTAAGAAAGTATACGGAACCTACTTGTTTGAGCATTTCGAAAAAGTTGCATCAAATCAGTATTCACAGACTGATTTACGAATGGAAACATGCAGGAAACTTGGAATTTGGCAGAAATACAGCTCATTAAACGGTGAATATAGTGT
>JAAAKL020005245.1:0-19624 GCA_010016065.2 Carybdea cf. marsupialis auct. non (Linnaeus, 1758)
GTGAGACATTATAACTTGGAAGAGCACACAATAAGGCCTAAATATGCAGATACTTACAAAAAGAAGAATCAGAAACAAAGAACACAGATTGATTATCACATCCTGAAAATTTTTCCGCTAATTTGACCCGACGTAAATACCTATTAAAGTCGGTATTGCACGTACAATGAAGATGTGATCATTGTAACAAGAGACATTCACCTCTTCTATCAAATTACTGATATGTAAAAAGAGCTGACATGCATGCATACGTAGATAAGGGCGTACAAGGAAAATTTGAAATAGCTTCACCCATCCAAAAATCTTCGGCGCAAACAGAAGCACAATAACATAATACTGAAGTGTCAACGAATAGTTTATGACCAAAATATCCTCTTGGTGTCATATTTCTGATGCAAAGGTAGTTTTGGTCTAACCCCAAGGCGATTGTTTGAGGTTGGTTTCCCCTTAACTATGGTTAAAACAATCCCTGCTATTTAATTTTCTAAATTCAAAAAATAAGACCTGTTCATCTGCTTTTATAGATGCAAAAGAATAACAAGTTTTGTCAGGGTCTCACGATTTATTTTCTGATTGTATATCAACTTTATTGATTCTTAACAGATTACTTCGTTATTCAACAACATTCATTGACATGCTTCGTATGCTGTAAGAGGAATATCTGTATTATGAAGAAGTGTGCAAATGTCCTTTGGACATTCCTAATCCATATTCTCCCTGAAGTATTTTGACACCGTTTTAGCTTATGATGGGGTAATACAACCTGAAAACTAGACTGTGGACGCACGTAAAGAAGAAAATTTTAAAATTGAAAATATGAATTGATTAGAAAAGTTTACAATGACATCAGTAATTCTGATTTTAACTTCTGTTGAAAAAGAACCATTTCTGAATGCATTTCTTCATGGAAATACCTCTTAAGTTTACTCTTTCTTCAAGTATCCTATGCGGCAACTTAAAGTGTAGGCTACCTCTGGTGGTCAGAAAATTTTTTGACATATTGTTCATTTTGTTTCAAGGAATGGAATTGCCTCGTTAGTTTTGGTCTCACGTACAGTTTTTTGTACTTATACGTGATTCTTTAACTAATGTTTTCCAGGACGAGGCAAGTTTTTACGTCATAAGCAACAAAATGTACGTCATACAGAACAGGGAAGTTCAGTTGTTGATTCCAAAAATACAATACAAGGCAAACATGTCGGCGGCCAGCAGTGCAGTTTTGAGCTCTTTTGCACGGTTCTACGTGAGGTACACTCAACGTGCGGCAAAATAATATGCGGAGGCTCTTCAGAACAGTACAATAAACAAAATACCCAACAATTTATGAACAGTGGAGGTACACTTTAAACCAAGTGACTTGAGTGCCTCATACATTTTGCTTTGTGTTTCTTTACAACAGTCAATTCAGCTAGCCGCCATGTACTTTGGAACTTCTGGAGTAAACAGTGTTACTTCGCATTGGAATATGTCCTGAATGTCTTGTAACATCAGTAAAATAATTTATCAAATAGCAATCTAACAACTAATTGTTTTTAAGCCCATAAAATTTGAGAAGACTAACAAGTTCCGGAGTCCTTTGGTTCCACAGTATGTGGCGTTTGTAGTCATCCGTTGAGTATCTAGGATTCGCAGCGATACAAGTGCTATGTTTCTGTGCACGGGGGACGTAACCTGGTATTGGCAAATTGAGGGAAGGGACGCTTGATAAAACTAAACATTTCCTTTTAGAAGGAAGGAAACCTAAGTTCCTATATCTTAGATTTAACTGGAGGGTAAAACAGCTCATTGGAATGCATTACTCATGATGCTCTCCGACAGCTATGTGGAAGTTGTAAGTGACACGAAAGTATTTCGAAGCGCTCCCAGGGCTTTTAATTTGGAATCATTTTTGCAGAAACAGTCATTGAGAGGGGAAGTTGAAATAGTGTTCAATTCTTTTTAAAGTGTTTTGAAGCCTTCATGCTAGTGGTGAGCAACCGACGGTCCCCTGTAATCAAGGAAATATAGAAAAAGATCACATTTTTGTATTAGATTCATTATGCTGATCAACATCTACATTTAATAAACTTTGAACTTATTAAATTGCTATAGCAAATAAATTTTTCTGTATTCTTGTTCAGTTTCAAATCGAATACAAATCCAAGTGTTATGTAGGAGTTCTGAAAAGGCCGATCCCAGTGGAATTACTCGCATTATGAAATTTTTCATGGTTAGGATTTTTTATGATTAAAGCGAATGGATTTGCATATCCTGTTTTATTATTTTATGCCTTGTGTAGGTGCAAGAGCGTGATGCTTATGTCAGGTGAAGAGGGCCTTTCAATTAAGTTTGTAAAGTTATCGCAGGAAAATTGCATCCAGGAAATGCTGTTGCTTTCTTAACCTGTGTACATTACTTGAAACCAAAATGGGTGGCTTGAAGAGCAATCTGACGCCACTCTGTCAGCGTCTGCTCACCAACTTTGCATATCAGTAATCATATAACTTTGCATAGAAGATTCATTGCTTTCATTGCTTATTTGGTCATTATGAGTTTACTCGATGAAACAGTCCTTTATAATATCCATCGATAAAGTATTTTATTTATTCTGATAGAATCCAAACTCTACATTTCATACTGTTACCGGCTGGAAAAACATTTTGGCGATAGACGAATCATAGCCTTGAAGTGTGTTGAGCAATTTCAGCTTTGGTAAAACTTTGCAGGAAAGCTGATGAAAAATAAGTTGCTTGAGTGAACCTGAAAATGTTTGCGACTGTTGGGAAGTCAACTCCATTTTATAAGAATGTTCTTACGTTGCAGGATGACCAAAATTGGACAAGCTACAACTATCTTCTGATAAGCTGGCCTAAAAATTTCTTCGCAGAACACAATCATCCGATTGCAAGATATCAAGTGTAGCCTTGGTTCATTTTTTCCGGTTTAGTTTTTCATTCTAAAATAACTCAAAAAGACAAGCAATATGAGAATATTAGACGGTCTTAAAAAATCAGTTGTAACACTTGATTTATGCACGATATGTTTTGAAAGGGAAAACTTGATTGTTTAGGTTGAGGCTTTAAATGAATTCCTTACCAAGGCTGAGAGGGATGTCACATGAGAGGAATGTTCATCTAAAATTACAAAATAAAAACATCACTGAGGGTTTCTTACATCTTTTTAACGTGCCAGACTTTCCGGGCCTTTTGGCGTTCCAAAGATTAAAATGTCGGAAGAGACATTCGGAGTCGACCATTACTATTTTCCAGAATGCCTCCATTTTATATCAGAAGTTCCCAAATTGGACAGGACGGCCCCCAGAGCCATCTTAAATATTGAAGAAAGCAGTGTAGATCATGGGTCGATAGGGATTTGATTACAGTTCAAGGGTAAACTTATGAAATTAAACTTTGTTTGTGAATATGACTTTCAAACGATAATAGTACATGTATACAGTGGGGAAACTACGGGAGGACTCTCTGACCAAATGATGCTACTGAAATTATCGCTCGGCGTGAAACTGGCCGACGTCAGGACAGTCAGGGAGTTAGCAGAGTTTCTGCTAATCAAGCATTCAGAACTGTCATCCACCTTCTCAGACGTTATTACGGCATGCCTGTTGTACTTGTCCCTTCCGGTTACGGTGGCAAACGCGGAAAGAAGTTTTTCCAAGTTAAAGTTACTTAAGTCATACTTGCGTATCACAGGGTGTCAGGTTCGGCTAAGTTCTCTGAGAATGCTGTCAATCGAGGGTCAGCGCCTTAACGACCTGAACATAGACCAGATAATTGACAATTTTGCGGACGCAAAGTCCCGCTGAAAACTATTCTAGTATTTACCAAATAGTACTTATCGTCTGGTTTAATGTTCGTAAATTTTGATGAGAAATTGAGAAACAATGCCTACGGGGTTTTTTGTTTTGTTGAATACGTCAGTTTTCATTGCATTCGGTGTTTCGCAGTTGCATACGACAGTGTGGCGTATAAAGCGGGGAGGGGAAGGGCGAAGGAGGGGAAAAAGGAAGGGATGGTAGAGGAGGGGAGGAGTGAAGGAGGGAGGGAGGGAGAGAGGGGCACCTCAATAATATCCTGCCTCCGGGCGACTGAGATGAAATTGAGCCACTGCATGTATAGGCACACGTAGTGCAGTGATACTAGACTTATTACTTGTCGTTTGACTCGCATACGATTTAGGGAGACATGCCAAGTTTCGCTCCGCTTTTCATCACTAACTGGGTCTGTAAAAATGAGCATCAACAATATCGGGGACATCGGTCAACACTTGAGCACTAGTTCGAGTGGTGCCCATTTCTATCACCAGATCTGTAGTAGCTAGCATAACGAGAAGTATTCGTGCTACCTTTCCCTGCTTTAAATTATCTTCCTCTATTCTTTCACATCGTTTACTGTTATTAATTTACAGTTGACTAACATTTAGCTCAAGCACTGGCATCCTTTTATATGAACACCTGAGGAGCTACTGCAAATCATTTTTGACGTAGTTGCAGAAATTCTTAACTTTATTTCCATATATCTAGGCCTTACGTCATTATGTTAAACGTCGTGTTACACTTGACGATTACATTTAAAAAATTCTCTTTTACAATGTTCTTCATGTTACAACTGTCTTATCGTTGATGGAAAGAACTCATGTAAAATACAAAAATCACGTTTTCGCAACTTTCATAGAAAGATTTGAACAATAGTTATCAGAATTTTGCACTTATCAACATTTTCAAGCTTGACTTCTTACCAATTTTTGCCAGTAGTTATACAAGACAGTTTGATAAATTAGATCATATATAGTATTATGCAATACCTACCTCCCCGGACCCATGAAAAAAATATTTGGTCCACACGATTGCTCCTCCTTTTTTCGTAGCCCTAGAAACGTCACTGTCAGTAATAGGCGGAAAAGGCGCAAAAACATGGCCTAAAGGTGAACTGAAGAAAAATTGAATTGATGCACATGGGCGATGGACCGGACCCACCGCTCATACTTATCTACAATGAAGAGGTTAAATTTGTTACCTCCTTCACGTATTTGGGTTCAACCATCACTAATAATGGTGATCTTTTGCCTGAAGTCAATAGAAGACGTGGAATAGCAACCGGAGTAATGAAATCCCTTCACAGACCCCTATGGAATCAACGCTCAATATCTCGCAGAACAAAATAACGTATTTACAACGCCAATGTCTTGTAGGTACTATTGTATGGCTATGAAACCTGGTCACTGAACAAAACCTTAACAACACGTTTGAACGGCTTTGGCAGTAGAGCACTTAGAAGAAATGAAGGAATCCGATGGTGGCAGCACGTTACGAATAACGTTACGTTACAACCTCAAGTCTCAGGTTTAACCGCTCAAAGAAGGGTGCGATCGTATGGACATATCCTGCGCCTGGCTCCGAGTCATCCGACCCGCGCAGTCCTGGATTTTAGTCCGCCTGCAGCAGGATGGAGACGCGCTCGAGGTGCACCTCGCACTCGATGACTCGATGTGATCTGCGATCCTGTGGAGTGCCTCTATCTCTAGCGGAGCTGCTCGCTGCCGATCGTCAGCACTGGCGATCGCTTGTGTGTCAAGTTGGCTCTACGCACCGCACGGTGCTCGAGGATTAGTGAGTGAGTGAATGATAGACAATTTTTTATAACTATCACCCTAATGGCCACGGGGGCCAAATACTTCGAGCTCCTGTTTAGAATGTACATAATACAATTAGATACCAGGTCTGCCATTTCTTATTTTAGATTTTATAGCAAATTGTTTCTTAAATTTATTAAATCACATTGATAATCAGAAAAGTTGTATTTCTGAAGCAATATTTTATTTACTACATGCAGTATCTGACGATGGTAAAGGGAAAGGTGAGTAGAAACCTATATCAACGACAAAAAGCTGCTTTGTTGGCTCTACTGGCATAAGAACGTCACAAATTATATAAAAATTAGACGGATAACATATTTTAGTTCCGATTGGGTCTCTAAATTAGGATTCAAATCTTCAAATCACGAATCTCACTACATAGCAAATTTTGTTTATGTATGTTTTCTTCAAATCTATACATGGATATACAAATAAAAAGATACCAGAATCTAATAAAACGTGGCAAATTATCATAAACTCATTACTGCAATAGGATAAATTAAGTCTTAACTAAACATACTAAAAAAGGAGTCGGTGCTTCTGTCGTCAAGTACATTTGTCGACACTTGTGGAGGAACGTTAACTAGGACAGAAATCACCTTAATACAAAGCATATTGCCGATACAGGCAAGAAATCTTCAAAAAAAGCTTGTCAAGGGATACTGGTCTTGTTTCGTATTTCTTTAAGGCTTCCAAATCAATATCAAACACATTCATTATCTTTTTAAATACGTAAACTTTAACAAGAAGTTATCTGAGACCTATCCCATCTTAAGAAGCGTATTTCATCTTTCAACTGTCTCATTGCAGCCGAAATTCCGCTCGAAATTAAGTAAAAACTCTATCAATCTAATCTGCATGTACAATCACAAGGATGGAAAAACTGAACTTACAATATTGACGCGAACAAAAAGTAAACATCGAAGAAGGGCCTGTTAACGATTCTCCAGAGTTGCAGCCAATTTATATAATGTAGCATTGCGTCTGACTACCGAAGGAAAAGCATGAGGCCTGTGATCCCTAAGATAGGAATTTTGTGTGTCGACTGAGCTTTCAATGTTTGTGTATGTTAAAATCATCTAAAATTGCAGATACCACGGGTTTATCTGCGCAACGTTAATCAAAACCATGAGGTAATCCTGCAAGTGGTAGTAAACTCCATAAAGCAAAATAAAGTTAATCCAATATAAGGAAAGTACAAAAACACTTATGTATACTGCCCATTGCTTACTAAATAACATCAGTAACCCATGATACTGCTTATTGTATGTCTTGTCATTTTGCAACCAACAATAACTCAGCTGCTGAAGCCTGCTGTAGGATATTTTCTTGACCACTTCCCCGAAGAGACGACTGGCCGTAGCTATGTAGGTTTTAACGATTATTGGCCGTTCCCCTTATTATACTATAGCGCACTGAAGTACAACATAGCCAATGATAATACGTGCTCACGCTTCGGATCAAGTTAATCATGGATTATGATGCCAACTGCTCACTTTCCGCGTTGCTAAAATTATTGTCTCCTTTTTAAAATACAGGATATATATCTCTGCTTAAAAGCAGTCGTCATTCGAAAGAAATGTTTCCAATTTTCCTTTAGAAAATATCGGACACCTGAGTATCTACAATGACCAAACTATTCTCATATTCAGGATTATTTTTCGACATGATAACAACTTGAGTTACTAAAATTATTGTCTCTTTTTAAAAGTACACGATATATATCTCTGATAAAAAGAAGTCGTCATTCGAAAAAAAGTCTCCATTTTTCCTTCAGAAATATCGGACACCTGAGTATCTACAATGACCAAACTATTCTCATATTCAGGATTATTTTTCGACACGATAACAACTTGAGTTACTAAAGTAACAAAAATAAACTTCGGCTAAGTCGTGTGATTTGACACGTCCTCTTCTCGGCGTTCTCCTCCTTTTGCAAATTTACAGTTCACCATAACACAGAGTCATTAGGTGGCATGCAATCGAAGGTTGCCTGAGTATCGGATACAACAGCAATTTCGGGGTTTTTTTATTACTGATTAGTACTATGTGCAATGAAAAGTAGTTTAAGACAAGATTGCTTAAATAAGTACTTGCAGCGTGGCATCCAAAATTGATCCAAGAAAGGTACGTAAATGGTATTGTCGCACTTTGTGATGACACGGATGCTACTAAGAGTTCATTAGAAGTAGCAAACTGCCAACACTGTGATCCACGTTTGTTGAATCTCACGTTTTTGACCTGAAGCTTGGGACCAATCATGGTTTTGATAGGGGCATGGCGCCCTCTGCCATCCACACATTAACTGACCACTGGTTTCGGTTAATTCCTTCCTAATGAAAGAATTAGACACGAATTCAAGGCGGCCATAGACGACAGCTGCTCTTCCAATATGAAGGATTCCGCTTTCCAAAATGTCGCTAGTCAAAAAGAAAAAGTCCGCACAATTATGCTCCACAAAACATTTTCTTTCTTCCCGTAAGGAACAACAAATATGAACCCTGAAACAAAAGCACTAGGATCCTTGTAAGACTTGAACTCGAAAACCATTCGATAAGCCGTTGTTAATCTTATTTACATTTTGACATCCTATTTGCAACCACTTACCAAATTATGTTGGAAATTTTCTGACTTTTAGTCAAATTTATTAAAGAGACTTCAAAAATTTATTTTCTTTAAATCTGCTGAAATTGTTCTAACTGCTGGTGACTCTTCGTAAGGGGTACTTATAACGTAATCGTTACCAAATTTTCGAGACTTTCCTTTTGAAAATACAAAATACAGCTATAAATTTGGTTAAAATCAGAGCACTTCAAGAGGATCATCGCTAAGTAGTGGACTTCTTAAGCATTCTTTTCTTCGGTATAGACAGAGTGAAAGTGCTTGTGTGTGTGTATGGGGGTGGGGGTGGGGGGGTAAAGAGTCTGATTCTAATGGTCTACTGTAAGGAGAACGATTTGGACCCCTGTCACGTTGTTGGTGTCGTTTCTCTGCAGCTTTGGCTGAGGGGTCCTTATTCCCTTTCAGGGCTTACAGAAGAACAGCTGCTTTTTATTCGACCATCGTTCATCCTGCAACGGAGCATAACCAGCGTGAAAGTTTGATCCTTCCTATTGTTTCTGTTGTGTTGCACTTTATTCTCATTAAAGCGTCGAGTAGGTGATATGCTTCCATCATTTGATCTTTAGGAGACCGAGAAGAGAGCACTGTTGAATTATTTTGAGTAAGTGCATACGTTTTGCTAGGGTACTCCATGTTTTGATCCCAATCAGCAGGAGAAGAAAAAAATTAACTGATACACGGTTGAAAGCAGATCCTTTCCAAAATTTACCTTGAAGACAGTTGTAGGGAGCTCTTCTTTGATTTCTGACTGATGGAAATGGTCATCGGTACGATCACCATCCAGGTATGTAAATTCGGGTATTTCTTTTAACTACAAGTCACTCAATTAATTCCTGGTACATTAGGGTATGAATGTGCAACATTTCTATTCGAGTGTTGGCTGTAAGACCTCACTCATTACAAGGGTTATTAACTGCTGTTACTGCATCATGGTGTGATTTCTGTGATATGTTTCGTAAGAAGAGTGGTCTAAATCAAGAAAATAATTACTCGGCTTATTGCAGCTGACTGTTTTCAAGAAGGCAACGATTCTGCAAGCTTTCATCTAGCTAATGACAGATTTCAATTCCCAAATCCTTTTTAAGCACGTTAGCATAGAACAACATAAGCAGTGTAGTAGTTCGTGTGCACCCCTGTATGAACCCTGATAACAAAATAAGAGCTCACCGGCTAATATTTGAGCCTGCAGTATTCAATAGAAAGCAATGAAGATACTGCCAAGGTATGGTATGCCTATTTTGAGGTGGATGTTCCATGTGAACGATCTATTTAGAGTAAGGAGCTGTAGTTGATACTAAAGACGTTTTGCTCTCAGTTTTAACGCAGACTAAATATCATATCATTTATTCTCCGTCATCTAAAAAACTCGACTTCAGGGTAGTGCATTTGATAATAGGCCAGATAAAATTCAGAATGACGATGGTTATAAGGTATTTAAATGTGATTGAAATATATGTAAACCCTCTTTAGTCGTTGAAGGGAAACTGGAATTTTCTCTGAGAGAGGGGTACCGAGTGGTGTAACTTCTCTTAGTTAAAGAATGTCCACCTATGTCATCTAATGATAACATTTTAATACGATGTCATCTCGACTATTTATCTATTATGAATTGTGATTGAATAATTATTATTTGAAGACAAGATACTAATTTTAAGACTAGGAACATGAAAACGAAAGTAAGAAATGCACAGTATTCGTTTACAATTTTGAAATTATAGTGAAAAAGGCATAGCAAACATTTGCTTTAAATACGACATTTTCTAGTGACAGCACACTTTCAGACAAAACAACAATGAAACGGACAGAAAGTGTGGTTTGAATGATATCAACACTGTCAATACCAATTTGCGAATTTACACTAAATTCACATTCAAACTTCTAAAGTTAAATTCCCATATTGTTAAGAACAGCTAACCTATCTCATCATGCATTCATATTACATGATTTGGTTTATTGCAAATACAGACAAGATATCACCTGTTGATATTCAGATATATTCCTGATTCATGTCTGATTAAACTAAACGTATAAATGCAGAACGCGACCACTCTTACAGATGAAACAATAAAATGATTGAGATCGTACTTTCTCGGAGTTGACGACCTGCTTTCTATTCCTGCTAGTTCAGAAATTATTTCACCTGCTAAATTTATTCTCCCTGCTGGCCATAACATCAGATTTTGCCCTTTCCACTAGGTTTTGATCAGTGCGTCCTTGACTATCTGCAACTGCATTCTCTGAGCCACGATTATACAGGCGTCAACATTTACGGACAATACAGTTTTATCCAATGAAATCTCGATCAGTAGAATGAAAATATCTGACAATTACTGACATTATTTAAAGTCATGAGAAAACGTCGAATCAATTTTATAATGATTGAAGGATAACATCTATGGTGGAGCATATGGTGTAACAAAAGACTATCAATCTCTTTAAAATTGTTTCAACTGCAGCTCTCTACCAATATGCTCCCTCACTATGCCAACCACAGTTCGAGACACTGATCTCTAAAAAATACTGGATCGAGCATCTTCCGTCTCGAAGTGAGTCAGTGGATGAACGCCATTTCAGTCCCCATTAAGCAAAGCTGATAAATAATGTTACGTAACATGGAGGACAGTACTGCGATATTTTAACTAATGGGGGCCAGTGCTCGTGACTACACTTTTTCGCTGTTGGAAACAATAGGAAGCTCGATACTGTGTTTTTAGAGATCAGTGGCTTGAGACTTGAAACATCATTTGTTTTGATTACGTCATTACAAATTAAGGTAAAAAACTTGTGCTGACCATACCACATGGTCAGCTTATTCCTTGGTTTTTACGATCAGCGAAAAATGTAAGTAATAATGTGCAAAGATACAAACAAGGGCAGTTTTGTACATTCAGGACAAAAAATATACTGTTATTGATTGTCTGTTTCCTGAAGAAATAATGAGTAATATTCCAATCTCCCCTTGTCCGAAATCTCAGTATATGCGCTTGGTCTGCCCCTCCAGCAATTTTGATGCTGTTTGTATAATCAAGAAAACACTACATTTACATCGCGTCGTTTTATACCTGTCCACTTCCAGTATACGGACGTACAAAATGGTATAGTTAAACATCGTAATACAAGTTTCTTTGTTCACTGCAAACTATGCCGATCATTGATAAAAATGTTCGGAATTATTAGCACATTATATTAAAGTTATAGTAAGGCTTACTTATGAAATGCAAGTTATCGACTGGGAAAAACATGCTTTATAGTGTCTTCTTGAGCATTTACACTTTATCTACAATTTGAACGTCCAATCGTTCCCTGATAGATAAAATTAGGCGTCAATTCATGCTTCTTTAGCAGTTCATCAGAACCATCTATTTCTTTAAAATCTCCAGTTCCTTTAATTTTTCAAAGGAGCTTCTGAACAATTCCTCCGTAATCAACTGAGTGGCGTCCTAAAATAGATGTCTTGAGGATGAACGTGGTGAAACCTTGGGCAAACCAATCGATAAGAAGAAAAAATGGGTAAATTGCTGCATCAGGTTGCATGAATGTCAAGATTGTGCACAAAGCAACGATTTGGACTAGTGCAGTTAGTGCATCAGGAAAAGAATTTCCATCCACAAAGATCAGGAGTTGAATGTGCACTACGAAATATAAAAAATAGCAAGTTACCAGGCATAGACAAAATCCCATTAAACTAAAAAAGGCAGAGGAAGAGGAAGTATCACGATACTGTGGAAACGGACTTGCAAAATTTAGGAAACCCAAGAATGCCCCATACACTGGTGCTGAGCATTTTTTCCACAACTACAAAAGACTCAGACGACTGCACCAACGATAGAGGCACAAGCCACGTAGTCATGCCAACGAAGAGTTGTTAAGCATAGTTACTAAGAGAAGTTGATGTAGATATGAGTCAGATGCGCAGAGGAATTAGATAATAAATCCTAACCGTCAGACCTATTATGGAAACATGCAAGAAATGTAACACAATTCCGAGTACATTTGTTTTATTGGCTATTGAAAGGCATCTAAACTATGCCAGCTAGCTAACTCATTTTTCATTTCGTAAGGAAATAGCCAACTAGAATATGTTGACAAAGATCAGGAAAACCAAAAAACTAGCAAATTTACAAAAATTAGTAAGTTTTCAATACTAGAAAAGATTAGTTAAACATAAAGTAAATTTAATATCACTTTTAGAGATCGAGATACAGATAGAGTAAGGATGTAGAGATCGAAATGCCTTTGAGTGCATTAAGTCAATAAAAAACTAAAGGTTGATTTACCGCGCAACACACTTACAATAAAGGACAAATAGAACTTACGTTCTTGCTAAATTTCGGTTAAAATAGAACAAATCACGCAAGACATGAAAGGGGGTGTCTATTCTTCGTATCATCTGTTTTCTAGACCTCTCCACTTAGCAGCAGGGAGGTCTGACATGCAAGTCTCCAAAATGCGTAATTAATGTAAAATTTAACAATGTTTTGGAACGGGGTTCAGAAAACTTGCATATCTCAGAAACAGAAACATGGTTATTAATAGCTATAGAGCAAACGGTATCGCAGATGGAGTAAATATGGGCTAAAAACATTTGTCTTCATTTGAATATTTTGAAGAAATTGATGGAGTAACCATTCCTTTCGTACATTTTAACTTTCAGTAGGTTAACACAGAAAACATTCCTACTAATAGTTGTGGAAATGCACGTAAATGTCAAAACAGGCTAAGACATATGCAAAGACATGGGTGACTAGTGAGAAGCGCGTTTTGCAGTCTGTACAATCTTTCTTTCAAGGGACGTGACAAACATTTACAGACAACTTTGCAAAAGAATGGAGGACTTAAGGGAGCAAATTCTTTCTACTTTCTTCTTTAAAGAAACTAAGGTTCGAAAGGAAAGTACATGAACATGAAGAAAATACAAAATCGAGCATAAAATGAGACCATTACTGTCAAAAATGTTATGTATCAAGCCTCCTCTTTATGTAAAAAGTGAAATAATATGTCAATCGAAGCTATGGAATGCTTATATTAGAAGGAAATTATTTTCTAGCGTTTGCTTAATGTTTAGAGAAACGTCAATGCAGTATGATGTTTTATTCTCTTGAATGTAACGTAAAAACCTGTCCTTTTAAGTTAAATTCGAGAGTAATTTTCTCTTACATGTTTCTTCTTATAAGAAACATAATGGAATATAATGAGAGAGAGAAATTTGTAGTCTACAATATATAGTATCGTTACTTAAGCTGTCTTCCAAAATTCGTGTTCCTGCCCACTTCTCCTTTTCCACTTCAAACCACGGCAGACAACCTGATATCTCCTCCATGTTGAATAATGAACAAATTTGTGTGTGTTTCTAACAAAAAATGACGTTATGGTATTTTAAATTGTAAATACAAGGACTCAGATAATAAGTCAGCAGCAAAATTACAATAACCAGCATTAAGTGAGGATTCAAGACTTTTGCTGAGAAGTGATGCTGCATGTACAAAAATTCAAATTTTCACATACTAAAGTGCGATGGTGATACTGCCTGTAGAGTCCCTAATTCATTTTAGACCTCTAGATGCATTGCAGATCAAGAAACAACTCCGAGTCCCCAAACCTGTACTTCACACAAAGTGAGAGGATTCTTTGGTCCAAGCTTTTTAACGGTGACAAAGCGTCCAAACATTGGCTTTTTTATACAAGGTAAGGTAGTGTTCCCAGCAGTAAACGTAGACAGCTGAATAAAACATAGTACATTCAAAAGATCATTCCGTCTTCCGACGCGAATTTCGGCCCCAGATAGTCGTGAGGTGCAACAATCTACTCGGTTTGTTATCGTCACAGAATAGACAATATAAATCTGAACTAAGTCAACTTTCCACCACGGTTGTTCCTCCCAACCGGTGTGTGTACAGGTGTTAGATTTCCAATCACCATTGCTATTCCCATCGACAGCGTTAGAGCTGACTGATGAATGCAACCCAGCATAAATCGAGGACTGGTTTGTAGGCTTTCCCAAAGCAGCATTTACTGTTCCTGTATAAGAAGAAATAACAGAATTAGTAACCAGATACCGCAGTATTACATTGTGCTAAAATACGATTGATTTACAAATCAACTACTTGGCAAAATGAAACTCGATTTCCACTACAAAATAACTGTCCAGTACTAACAAAAACTAAAAATGTTTCCCAATAATTCTAAAATCTAATCGTCAATTCTAGGTCTATTAAGTGAACTAAACACAACGTTAAATAGAATTTAGAAATTAATAGAACTAATAGTACTCTCTTGATCTCTATCAGTATGAAATGATTACGACGTCAAGTACTTATTTCCCGGAATCAAAGGAATTTTCTGAAACCAACGGCAGCCTCCGTAGTATACTAATTTTATGTAAATAGCCTTCTGAATGTTGTAGAGTTTTATCGACTAATGGACCAAGAAAGCGACTCTATAACACAAGGAGTTATCCAAAGTATAGACAGAAAGCTGAGTAGAATATATGCTGAGTAAACCTGTACCGAACTTGCTTAGTAGGTACATATTAAATGGAGAGGATTTCAGCAAGACAAAGGAGTGACAATGGATCCCTTTTACCAAACATGACTCCAAAGCCTTCCCCTCCCCCTTGACCTCGTAGATCCGATGAAAAGAATAGATCTATATGGCAATTTCTCACTTAAATGATATGAGCCTCGTCTTTATGGCTCTAAACGGAATTGCTGAATGTTGAATGTACCACCAAAGTGTACCATTTAATGAAATGTTATAAGGAGTCTAAATTCAAAGGTCGCTAAGACATAAGGGCACTTTCACCGACTTGCCATTCTTTTAGTAAACTTTCAAACGCCCAAGCTTCTACATCGAAATAATTGCTGCACTAAAACGACTGATTTTTCCATTTCTTCCCGTTCTTGTTTTGTCCATAAGGCAAAAACTGACAACAAATCCTCCTCTTCAAATCCTATCATCAAAAACGCAAGAATGACTAAACGATTCTTCAAGGACGAAGGCAAAAGGTCTTAGCTGGTTATCGCTACTTGAATCTAGTTGCCTGCTCTTTTCTCTAATCTTCTTCGATTTGCTACCTATTTCTGACACAATATCAATGGGACTTGTTCACTTTCCTCACTTTTTGCCGGTTATCTTTTAGTGTGAACTGTGCATTAGACACCATCGATACATATGCAAAATGAGCACCAAATCTATTTATGGAGGAAGTCTTTTCATTATTAACATAAAAATATTTAAAGATATAAATGAAAAATTAATAAGTATAAATAAAATGAATAAGTAATAGTATACAAGCACATCCCCCTTCCAAAGAGTGTACTTGAAAAAGAAAATCTACGTATGAACTCATCGTGAATTCTGTTCTTAAAAATACAATCTATGTTGATTTTACACGTGTAATGCAAGCAAATGTTACACTGACGTACTACTGAATCTGCACCCTTACTACGCATAAAGCAACACCAATTTCCACCTATCATTAAAATTTCCCAATAATTTAAATAACTATATATATTTTTAGAATTAATTTCATGAGGTAGTGATACTGAAAATTGAATTAAGTAATGGATTCGTCTCAATGAACGTTTTCGCCAGGCACTGGCCACAAAAATCGTCTGAGTTGACGGTAGAACACTTTTGATTTTAAATGAAATGAGAGGTTTGTAGCATTTTGTTGAAAATATCACCGTGTGTGTAACACGTTTCAGTTCATTTGTGTTATTGAAATATGTGTGAATTGCAAGGAAACCTTTGTCAATGACAAGACATGATCTCTTTAAATTTGATAAATACAGCTTCCATAGCGGTGAAATGAAACAAGCAAGATGCTTTTCCCAATAACTTTAAGGAATCCGCTTTTCTATATGCTCTTACTTTTATTATGGAACGCAATCAAACCCACAAAAGTCCGTTTAATGGTAGTACCAAGGGGAACATATCAATGTCGATAACATTGATAGAAACAGGAGAGAGTTAAGGCCTACGCGATGTTCACATTCAAAATGTTCTGAAGAAAACTATATCGTGGATTTGTGGATACAATGATAATAGACAGGATAGATACATTTACTAGTCTAATTCTTTATCATCCGTACACTAATATCTCCATGAACTATTGCTTGTAACCCTACTTTCTTCATATTTGGCCTTCAGCTTCTTTTTACATTTAATTTATAGTCCACTAATTATCACGAAGCATTCTGTTTGAACCAATGAGAAATCTTGTTCACGACTGTCTTCTACCATTTTGCAAAATGAAAGAACATTCCTGATCCTGGTCGCTGATTGGTCAATCCATACGACAAGACTGAAGATTTGTCGTATGAATCGAACATGTTGTATTTATCAGTCTTGTCGTATAGGACAGATTTGGGGCTAGTTTGGTTGTACAGGACAAGGGTCCAATACGACAATGATATGCGACATGCCACATCGTGTAACCAGGCCTTTATACATGTCATGGTGGCTTAAATAACAATTAAATACATTAAAAGTAGATGGATACTATTTTAAGTTAACGGATGACATAAATTTTATCAATGAGATACGATGAGATATACATAGAAAGTCTCGTTTTTATATTCATAATCATTCCACATTATGCTCGTATATAAGACAGGGATTGTGCAGGCTTAATAAACAAAACCATTACCTTGCTCGTGTAGGTAACCTGTAGATAGTAAACTACTTCCTTTTGGTAAAAACCCTTTTCTTGGGATTGTCTTGATCTAAAATTGACAAAAGAATACTAGGATTATGTTACCCTTGAGTACCTCAATAACTTCTGATCTCCCACACCGAAAGCGAAGACTTTACCATTGCACTAAATAATGCAATAGTAAAGTCGACAATCCGGCTAGTACCATTCCATTGATATAAGTCCCCAGGCAGACACACAAGCATTGATGAACTACATAGTATAGAACTTAATAAACAGACTTCGGTAAAGTTTTCGGTGTGGGAGATCCTGGGTTCGATCCGAGCCAGCGCCGTAAGAGCACTTCATATTTATTGAGTTCTATATATATAGATATAGATTATAGATATATCATAATCGAGAAAAACATCTATTCAACAACATCGCAAAGTTTAAATCTAAACTATCGTTGCTGAAAGCAAAGCTGTTGAATTTCTCAAATTTACTGATATTAACACAAATGATTTGGACCTGTTTGACTGTGACAGTTACCAACTGAAAATTGTCATTCGAAACGATTTATAGGGATAGGTCCTGTCTATATACAAGACTTTGACTACAATTGAAGTAAGTTCAGACCTACATAATGAAACTGGGTACTTCGTGATCAAGGACGTACCGCTGTCGGAAGATATTCTACGCTGACGATGTTCATGCCGTCTGCCAGCAGCGTCACGATACTGCTGAAGGTTCCAATCATCCAATCATTGCAATTTCATATTTTAATAAGCTGTAATATGTAGGGTTGCCGAGTTTTCAAGTTCTTTGCATTATCCATTAGCCTGCATTATCGACACTATCCAAAACTGGGCAGAATTGGCATCACAAGTGCCTGTTAAAAAGTTTTCCCACAAGAATACGAGCCTGAGAGGGTCGGCTTCTAACTTACTTCAGCATGGTTGCTTGTTGTCATCATCTTTCCAATTATTTACTTCTTTTGAATTTGAATAAAGTAGAGAGAATAAAGCCCTCCATCTCTCTAACAATAATTATTAAAATAATTATTATAACTGTAATAACTATTGATGGTAAATGTTTATCATGTCTTGAGTCGTAGTCTTTTACCGAGACCTATAATAACTATAATAACTATATAATTATTATTAAGTATTATAAGTATTATAATTAAAAACTACAAATTGATTAAGTATATGAATACTGTTTAACTACATCAAATATTTTCCGCTTAATGTAGCTGGTTGGCCGAAACTCAAACAGATTTGAGTTCACATTTTTGAAAGGTTGTCGTAGGCATTATACATTGCTAATTAAACAAGGGAATGATATCACAAAATCTATCATTAGGGAAAAGCCTAGCTGTCTGGTTATCAAGGTCAACAGAAAATAAAATAGTAGAGTCTCTAAGGAATGAGAATTACTTTTAGGTAATTTTTCTCGAAAATAGAAGCACAGTGAA
Source organism: Carybdea cf. marsupialis auct. non (Linnaeus, 1758) (assembly GCA_010016065.2). Taxonomy (NCBI): domain Eukaryota; kingdom Metazoa; phylum Cnidaria; class Cubozoa; order Carybdeida; family Carybdeidae; genus Carybdea; species Carybdea cf. marsupialis auct. non (Linnaeus, 1758). The sequence continues at coordinate 18,363 of JAAAKL020005245.1, forward strand.
CCTTCTATAGGTTGCTGTTGCCACATATAAATATATCGTCCTCTATATTACACGGTGAAAAGGATATGGACTTTGGCTGGCTAATTTAAGTCATTTCATTTTCTACCATTGCCAGTGCTTAAACTCGGATAAAAGTTCTTAAAACTTTATAAATTTGATAAGGAAAGATTGATATGTAGGCCTACGTTACGGAATTTAAACTGGTACATACCTTAGAGATTGTCATCCAAACATCTTTTCCTACAGTGGACATTCCACTTTCACCTGGAACTGATGGAAATGCACAACTGTAAATTGTTTTTTGTTCCAATTTTCGTATTTCTATCGATGTGCAATTCGTCTTAGAATCACATAAACTGATACATCCTGATATAAGAATAGAAGTGACCATATCTAATGTTTCGATGTCGCCAGATGCAATCTGTTTGACATGCCAAAGACTCTCCTTAACCAAGGTCTGAAGGTACTCTGTTCGTGTTTCAAGAAATACTGCTAACAATATTAACACATTAAAAGGAAAGATCCCTGAACTTAGAGCTAACATGATGTAGCACTACGTCTTCCTGTGTAAGTTTTGGAAGCTCTTAACTTTCGATTCTTGTACTTGAACGAACTGTAATCGGTTGAAATTTAATCATGTTTTGATCATTAACTGGATGTCTCGTAAAACTAAATCAATGTGTCAAACGTCCTGTTATACGTTAGATATAAATATTTTATGATGAATATTGGTGAATTTAAGACTGATTTGACTTCAAGAAATGATAAAGAATATAACATGACCCCACAGTGCTTGCATAAACTACCAGCTTTGCACTGCGGGTTTGATATATTTACAAATCAACCATCAATAAGAATGGCAGGTATTTATATATTTATTTAGGAGTGACTTCGATAAAATCTTAACTTTTGGTAAATCTTCTTGCAGTGTTGTTGTCTAAATCGAAAGGCCTCTTTTATCGAAACGATAGCTATCTGATTTCTTGTAATAAACAGTACGAAAATTTGCGAACTATCATCAAACAGCTGTAATATATGAATCTGTTAATTTGCTAGTAAAATAAGAAACGTATTTATCTTATAGAAAGATTTATCATAATTCTATTACTTGATGTAGGTGAATTTAAGCATATAGGGAGAATTCTGGCTAGGTTAGTATGGGTCCAGCCCCCTTCATAACTTTCATCGTCATCATCATCATCATCATCATCATCATCATCATCATCATCCTCATCATCATCATCATCATCATCATCATCATC
>JAAAKL020005246.1:0-19619 GCA_010016065.2 Carybdea cf. marsupialis auct. non (Linnaeus, 1758)
GTTGATTCACCTTACCGGTTCTTTGGCATTTCAAATTTCGTTTTATTTCATTTGTTTTCGCCCTTTTAATTTTATCCCGATTTCTACGATTTTTGTGCCCTTTGGTTTTTAATTTTTTCTTTTATTCCATTGTCATTTTTTTGTTGTGAGGTTTTTTGTTCTCTTTTACATTTGACGTAATGCCTCCTTATTATTACATTGCTTTGCTTCCTTTTTATATTGCTATTGTTTTTGTTTCTGGCCCTTTATTTCTTTTCGTTCGTTTTGTTTGCAACCTTCTCTTTGTCTACGCTATATGCTTCTGGTTTATCGTAGAGCAAAAGTGGCTAGTTAGTATCTAGAAGAGATAGGACTAGTTGCCTCAAAGTTATTCATTTCTCTCAAAGCATTTTCTCCTTCAATCGCAAATTTTTAAGTTGAACCAGATAGCTCCTTGTACTGCGTAGTGGAACTGCAGGTTCCTAGTGAATAGGAATGCATACAACGTAGTATTTAGATAATACTGAAATAATACTATAATGCTAATATAGTAAGAAAATATAATTAAAATTGCACAAAAATAATACTAAAATAGTACGAAAACAAACTAAAATTGTACTAAGATATTTTATCTAAAATAGTACAAAATTAGTACTAATATAGTACTAAGATATTTTATCTAAAGAAGCACAAAAATAATACTAAAATAGTACGAAAATAAAACTAAAATTGTACTAAGATTTTTTTATCTAAAATGGTAGGAAATTAGTAGTAATATAGTGCTATATTATAATGCTAATATAGTAGGAAAATATAATTAAAATTGCACAAAAATAATACTAATATAGTACGAAAACAAACTAAAATTGTACTAAGATATGTTATCTAAAATCGCAGAATATTAAAATTAATAGTAATGTCATACTAAGATGTTTCATCTAAAGAGGCACAAAAATAATACTAATATAGTACGAAGATGTTATATTTAAGTACAAAATTTATACTAATATAGTATAAGACTAAAATTGTACTAAAGTAGTACTAAAATAAAGCTAAAATAGTACTAATTTAGTACTAAATAATACTAAAGTGGTACTAATTTAGTACTAAATAATACTTACTTTCTGATGATTTTTAATAAATTGTTAATTATTTGGCTTTCACCTTGCCGTCAAATACCAGCACAAATAACCTTCACGCACATGGACGACCGAAACTACGGCAATATTGTAGGATCCGTCCGACGTTTAGGTGTGGAGCACTTCACAGTACGTTTTTAGTATGTTAAGTAGACCGAATATGGAAACGAATTGGTTGCATGGGATTGCATGCATTCAGACAAGATTGCTAGCGGAGGTCAGAATTGAGAGCTCAAGATATGAATAGTTGAAGGGACTTCTAGTCAAGTATTAATTTATATCACTTGTTAGCAGCTATGAGACAACTGTGATTGCCCGTAGTGTACCGCTTGCTACTTTTCCAATTACACTAAAGCCTTACCCGAATAAAAGATACCCTTCTACTGTTGAGAAGATATGGTTTGTGTGAGTGACGAGATACCTACTTTAATGGGATTAAATTTCGTTGGGATCATAGCTTGCTAAATAAGCCATGGTTGGGATTAAATTTTGCGGATGGTCTACTTTCAGATTTTCCGCGGATTTCGCGGATGGGAACTCCAGATTCTTGGTGAATTTCGCGCATCGGACTCACTGTACTTCTGGGATTCCTGTACTTTTAAAACGTCAAATTGGCATATTAGTCATTTAGGAAATAAACAGCGTTGTGCACCTAAAGAGGAAGCAATATTGAAGATAATGAAAATTTTGCGGATCATCCTTTTCTCCAAAGTTTTCGTGGGTATTTAATTTCGCGGATGGCTGCGAAGCAGATTTCTTGCGGGATAAAATTTTGCGCATTTGGCCAATATCCGCGAAATTTAATCCCCTCGAAATTTAGTCCCCGCGAAATTTAATCCCCGTAAAATTTAATCCCCGTGAAATTTATTTCCATTCAAGTGAATGGATTCCGATACTGAATCCTATGATAAATAGTTGAATGGTCGGTGTTTAAATGTCAATTGCTTAGAAGGAGAAATCAGACTTAACAGATTATATTGGGACAAGTGCTGCTAGCGTGAACATATTGTTTTCTCTTCCATCAAGGTCAAAAATTGCCAAATAGATGAGGAGGACGAGAACGACCCATTCCAGAAAGCAATGAAAAAGATAAGGACAAAGGTAACTAACTGCCTTCTCTTTTTCGCCCTTCTTCATTAACAAAAGATTTGCGGCTTGTCTGGTAATTTCTGCCCCCCAAAAAATTTGTAGGTGCTTTCTGTGTAGAATGTATTAAGTGTCTTGCATTCACGTAATGCAGTTAGTACACAAAAAACGTCCGCCCCGAATACGAGGGCAAACTTGACTTGTTGGATTTTCTTTTGATAAACTTGAAAAAGGTAGGTCTACAGAAAACCAAAATTTAGTTTTAGAAATGGTTTAGAATGAAAGAGAAGCCAGTATACATGCATTTATCTTTCGTTAACTCATCTGTCGCGTACTTTTCTATAATACGTTGCTGTTTACGCGAGTTAAAGAAAGAAAGATACGTGTAGTTTTATGTACTACTAGTAGTAAACTCTTAGACTCAAGTAAAGAGGTGCATTAGTTTTAACGTTTGCACTCTCGTACCTTCCGGGGATAGTACTCTCAAAATATGTTATTTGTTTACAAAAAATTCAAATGGAGGCTGAGCATTACGTTACAACAAATAATGCTGCTTTTACGCCAATCTGGTTTTCAAGCGGCAACCAAAGTATTAAATGCATTTAACGTACCTACATTAACTTTCCTGTCATCCCTGATTACTGTATGTCAATAGCAGTTAATCATTATTATATTATTATTGTCGTATTATCATTATTATATTATCATTACATTATTATTTTTATATTATTATATTATCATTATACTGTAGTATTATGTTATTATCTGTTAAAGTGCTCTGGCTTTTCTTGTAACCGTATTATACTCCTGTTAGGCGAGTCAGAACTAATGACCAAGGGATAACAGGAGGGTCTTCCTTCCTCTTTTCAAACTTCTAAGACCTTTCTGAGGATTCTTTCTGTTCCTAAAAAGGCAGTTCTTGCATCTCAGCGATATTACATGGAAGTCAGAGCTTCTTAATCTATTTCTCAAATCGTTTCGTCACACTTCCAAGGGCCCCTATCACTACTCTCACTACCTGTACATTTCTCATCCTCCAGATCCTACTTATTTCTCTCTATATTATTATTATATTCTATTATATTATTATATTATTATTATTACTATTATTGTTATATTTTCAAACTCAATGCCTTTATTGGAACATCATACAAACTGTTTTCTCCTGGCACGGTAAATTGGCAACAAGATTAGGTTCACAGGAGGTAGAAAGCCGCACAAACCTCTCACAAATGGAAAATACACAAAGAAAACAAGTAAAAAACATCCAGACAGTCGGTCAAGGACAAAACGTCTATTAAAAAAACCAACAAAAACCTAGCAATTAATTCCTTAAAAGCAACAGGCCAGGAATGTTCTTTCCTTTCCTGCCCCTGCTTAATGATAGGATATCCTTGTTACTACCTCCAAGCATTTGTACCTTCAATCTCTTTCGCGTCTTTTTCATAAATTCGCATCAATTTGAAGAAATCAAACGCATTCTTTGTTACATATCTCAGAGTCAAATTTCTAGTGAAAAGAATAACAATAATGATCATAAAGATAGTAAAAATAATAGTATTTACGGTGATATGGGGCCATAAATTTATGACGTCTAAAATAATGGGCTCTACTTTTACCCTCCCTCCCCCTTGTCATAATTAATCTTAAAATTGTAACACCCCCTCTAAACCAACACCACCACGTCTAAATATTGCATGATAATGACCCCCCTCCTTCCCATCTCCGAACTACAAGTATAACAACCAACAGAAATATTTGACTTAGAAAAGAATCAAATTTGTACTTTAACTCTTTGATTACTTATACCACTTCAAGTAAGAATGAAGTCAGTCTCTCAGTCATCAACATCTTTCTCGTCCTCAACTTCGATTAATGCAACGTTTTGAAGTATCTCAAATATGTTGATGATTGTGCAGTTTCTTTCAGCTCACTTTCGGTAGTGGTTTGCACCATTTCTTCATCACTGGAAACTTCGTAGTCCGCTATTCCACCGCAGACATTAGTGTTGGTTTCGCGTTGCCATACCTAGGTAGTAAATATCGCACTTTTGACATGCACGTTCGGGCACCTCGTCTTCACAGATGGACAGTAGCTGTCGTACGGAAGAAAAGAATAGCTATTTGGAACCAACGGATCAACCATGTTGCGTTTCCATAGACCAAAAAAACACCCAGTCAGTCTTGCATCATCAATGGACGGCACTACGGAACTTTCGGAGGACTGTCGAAATGGAATAGGTACAGGAAGAAATCGTTGTGGAAACAACCTGAACGCATTCCAGCACCATTCCCGTTTGGCGCATTTTACAATTTAAAAAATAATTAAGAAATTCGACTGCGCGTGGTAACATAATCAACTCTGTCCTTAACTTTCTCTGCTTTTCATGAAGAAGAAAAATAGTTCGGGGACTTCTAAAACGACGACAGCCCCTCTCAGAATGTCTAAAAAATCTAGTATTTGTTGTACCCCCTCCTCCCCCCTTTGCCGACGTCATAAATGTATGGTCCCGAAGTGCTAATTACCAAAGTCATTGCGTGAAATATATCATTCTCAATACGACTTGAATAACTCCTAATGTAGCCAGGTTCCTGTATGCTGCTCTGTCCAGACGAACGTCATTAATCGAATTGAATTGTGACAAAATTACAGCGAACTTCGCATTGGATTCTAGATTCTGCTTATCTGACGTCGAACGGAGAAAAGGAGTTGCAGGTACTGTTCGAGTTTGTCCGAGATTAAGTTGATATTTTTCCGTTCTTACATGAGCCACTGCTTCCCGTTAAGAAAAAAATATATTGTCCGAAAACAGTAAAGTTCCTCCCTCTATCATATCCACATCATAAGTGCATTGTCGTTATATTAACCCAAATTCAGCAAGCCATTCTTACAATCTGTACGATTTCTAAGACCTTCCAGCCTGTTCGATTTCAGTGTCAGATTCCATCTCTCTACCTACTCTCCCCGCTTTTGACTCTCTGTCACTGTTACATGTTCTCTAGATTTCTTTGCTTGATCGTCTTGACACACCGTTACAGACTTTTTTACCATCCTATTCTAAGTGCTCATTTTCGCCTGCAATGGAGTCGAACCTTTCACACTTATTTCCTCCCTTTAGCATAGTTCTCCTATGTCTGCACCCGTCCCTGGTGCAGCCAGATATTTGGAAGATCCGAACACAGCCTTTCTGCGTTCAGTCTGGATGTTACTAATGTTCTGTCTGATCAAGCATCAAAAAAGCTTTGAAACAAGAAGAAAATCTAGAAAACAATGAAACGAAAATTCCCAACATTGTACGATATAAAATTGTCTGGAAAAGGCTGCCTTTTATTTGGAAGCAGTGGATTTTGATAAATTGTAGAGTAGAGGACGCAAAGCAACTTAACAGGGAGACGCTCAGGCCCCGTTTATATTATGAAATTTTCATTGGAAAACGGAACAAAATGATGCCGGATTGGCTTTGAGTTTACATAGAAACGTTTTCCTAACCGGCATCAAATGAAGACGCTTTTTAAAACGGAATCATTTGAAAACAGTATCGGTCGTCTCAATGTAAACATCTGAGAACGGAAGAACTTCATGCCGGATTCCATGAGAGGCCAGCTAATCACCTAAACGAGACAATTTCAACATCAGCAACTAAGGGTTTGTGAGAACGGCGCCAGAACAATAAAAAAGCACCTTTGTTGGCTCTTATGGAATACGGCATGAAAACCTTTCGTTTTCAGGTGTTTACAGTGAGACCGTTTTCAAAAGCGTCTTCATTTGATGCCGGTTAGGAAAATATTTCAATGTAAAGGTAAGGCCAATCCGGGATCATTTTGTTCCGTTTTCAAATGAAAACGGCATAATGTAAACGGGGCCTCAGATGGCAGACAGGAAGTTAATATCGGTGAACGAGTTCCACAAAGGTCTTCACACAACATTTCCATTTGATATGATTTATTCATCGTTTTCTTTGTTACACAATCAAATAAAGATTCACTCAAGTGATATACATGTCGCCATACGCGATTCTGGTTTCGGGAATGTAAGAGCCGCCATTTGCAGCGACGGGTGCCGACCAGCTTCGCTTGCCAAACCGGACTTGTCTCCATTATGAAACAAGTCCACTTTACCACAAAATCTGTCATTTCTGACAAAAAAGCACAGTAGTTTCCACAGGTTAATAGTTGGGAAAAAATGGCAATGGAAGTAAAAGATATTCTCGCTCAAATTGTAGGGGTCTCCGGTAACGGTAATGTCTGTGGTTACGTTTTCGCTGATCTTCTCTATCATACGATATCACGCCTGAGAACTTTAGGCTTTCCTCTGTGGTAACAAGCATTGTTCACCATGTCCCAGATCTCGATGGTAGCAGCTAGGGCATATCAGCGTTTTTATGACGTCTCCTCGTCAGCCAGCCAATTTTTGTGTCGTCCCAAACACTATCAACCACCAACATTCGAGGAACGTCCACGTAAGTATATATATATATATATAGTTCTATATATATGTATATATTTATATATGCATGCATGCATACTAAGAATAAATGGGTAAACGGCAAAACGACCTTAAAGTAATATACAGAAAAGGGCATACTAATTGCACTATCTACATCACTAGCCAGCACATAATTCTGGCCACAATCCGCTTCTGTACACATCCAACTGAGTTCGAAGGCTCAAGCTCCATCACAGGTCCACACTCAGTAGGTGCCTTCTTCATATAAACAAACAATCAATTTTAAAACCGTACAGTGTGTTGGTGGGTCACGTCCAGCTTCCTCATTTAACATAAGGAGTGGCAAAGGGGCTGAATAGTAGTCATCCCATCAGTCTTTCCTGTGTGACTGGGCATCCTGGAAGTGCTTGATGACGTCACGTTCATTCCAATACTTTAAAATAAAGTTGGACAATAACATAAGGAGTGCTTGAAGCAATGCCGCACGCATATGTATCATCAAGAATGTATAACGTATCTCCAATGAAGATGACTTCCTGATCTGATTAAAACTGTCCAATAAAATCAGGTTGGTCGCCATGGTGACATAGCAGCTACTTGGAGAAGTAGAGAAGGTCACGCAGTTGTTCTCACCTACATTGAAAGGAATACCAATGCGAGTGGTTCATACAAATTATTCGATCAACAGTGACTCTACATCAAGCATCCTTGATATGGTAACTCAGCAGTCTCGTTATGACAAATTTACACATGTTTATTTCCTTCCTTTTTAGTTGGAGTCGACGTTTTGTGTGTGCGTGCCTCCATAAATTACACGCGCAGGCAATAAATTGAGGCCGTTCAAAGTGATTCGCAGCCACGACACTTACTATAAGCAAAATAGTACACGTCGGTGCACTGCTGCAGCAAGTCTTAAATATCTCAGGTTGGAACTCATGCACATCTGCTCTTAAATATGTTCCGTTCGAAGTTATGTACACATCCTCTTTAAATATTATCGGTTTGAAATCATGTACACATGCTGCTCAGTATATCTTACTCAAACTCATTTACACATGCATGGTCATACATCCGGTTCCAGATCAAAAACATATGATCCAAGGTGTTTTGAGTTCAGGCACAGATAAATCTGCTCGCAAATCTCTCCGGTCAGAACTCGTGTACGTTATCGAAGGGTACGTTAAGCCCAAATCATCAAGCCCAAAAAAACCAAATTCGAAGCTATTGCAAGCATCATGTCGAATACACAGTAAACGACAAGTACAGCACTATTAGCGCTAGTTCATCGAAAAGCATATCATTTTAGAATAATCATGTACATTGTAAATGAATTTGCCGAATTCAGTGCCTTGGAATCATTTTTTTCCAATCAGTAAGCAATTTCTTGATAGTATGTGCGCTTAATAATCTAGTATCATGACAAGGTATCCCCTCTTTCTCCACTATGATTAGACTCATCGTCCTCCTCTGTGATTGTTTGATGCTTACTATGAGGTGCCTCTCTTGTGCTTCCACTATCCGTCTCATTCGCTTCATTTGATTCTCGTTTAATAGCATCCTGTTCTAACCTGATTTTTTCCTGCCATGCTTCATGATTGCGTTCCAAATTTAGAAGAATCGGATACGATGGCACCTTCTTTTTCATTCTAAGGGATTTTAATCCACTATCTCGATCTACTTTAAGTACAAGGTCTTCTTCTGCATCAGACCGGTCTGAATCTGTCGCAATACTTGGACTAGCTCCACTTTCATTATCGTCCTCTTCGTCCTCATCTGCATCCCTCTCAACCCATTCTCCTGGTAACAGTCCTGCTCTGCAGTATGAATTATACAGGGGGCCGACAAGATGCTTAATAAAAGACTCCTGTAGTTGTGCCACACGAGGCTGACTTCTGTCCATGTAAGCAGAGATTGGTAATCCGCGACTGAGTTCCTCGTCACCCTGCAAAAAAGAAACAAACTATGTCATTAACTAGTCGTTATCAGGTGACCTTCCATTGTACACCAATGAGCAGTCTAGCACATAGTAAGAGTTATCAGTACACAAAATTTCACTCGAGCAAGCACAAAAATGTTGGAGTCCAGTCAAGTACTAACGATTATAATACAACGTAGCATACTTCAATTAAGCCTAGCAAGACCGGCCATTTATTTCAATTATGAAGATCGTCCTGCTCATAATCAACAGCATGTTGCTATTAAATTGCAGAGCGTGTATTTGCAGGACGTGTATTTGCAGAGCGAGTATTTGTAGAGCGAGTATTTGTAGAGCGTGTATTTGCAGGGCGTGTTTTTGCAGAGCGAGTATCTGTAGAGCGTGTGTTTGCAGATAACGTATCTGCAAAGCGTGCCTTTGCAGAGCGTGCATTTGCAGAGCGTGTATTTGCAAAGAATGTATCTGCACAGGGTGTATTTGCAGACAATGTATTTGCAGAGCGTGTATTTGCACTGCGTGTATTTGCAGAGCGTGCATTTGCCGAGCGTGTATTTGCATTACGCAACAAGTGCCAATGACGCCAATTTCAATTTAAAATGTTCGCATTTTTTTCACATTTTAATCCGCGATATTTAAGTACATGAAGTAATTGTACTCATTGTTGGCGTGCAAATAAAACCTTTCGCAATTTTTCAGGCTCTTTACTACATGAAAAAATTGCGTAAGTAAATACCAGATGATCATCCTCCTCCCTCCCATCTCTTCCAATGGGTTTTGCTAGACAACTCTCCACTCTTGTCAATCCTAACCTTCCTTCTTATTTCCCTTTCGTTCTCTCTCTCTTCAACCTCACCATCCTTCTTATTTCCCTTTCGTTTTGTCCATCTTCACCCTCATCATTCTTCTCGTTTCCCTGTCGTTTCTCCCTCTCCATCCTTATCATCGACTTCTCTGTTTCCTCTACGCTTTCCAAGGTTAACGTAGTGGGGCCCAAGGGTCAGGCCCCATTGTCACACATACATGCGTGAGTGTGTGCTTGAATTTTTAAATAAAGTTAGTTATTCCGAGTGGAAGATTCCTTGTCTTGCAAAGAGCAGAGGAAGGCTAACAGTTTAAAAGTTTCCTTAATTAGAACATACGGCATAAAAGGATGTGCTGTTATCAACATGAAAGAAAAGAGAACCGTAAAACCGACGTCAATGAGGAAACCACAAAACAGGGAGCCCCCAACAGTTTTCAGGGGGTGTCTAAAACATTGGTTATGACCATTATACATAGTTTAGGGTCGTTTATATAAGGGGCCACAAAACACATTAAAATACCTACAAAATGGTGCAGTACAAAACACCCAGGAAGTGTGCCCAGGAAAACTTAGTGTGAACATCACTTGATGTACTAACCTGAAGATAAAATTCCTCCACTATCCTTTCCGTCCACCTGTAGTGCAGATCCCATGTTTTACTAGGGCCGGAGATGTCAGCCAGCTTCATACACATTTGACCTACCAGAAGACGGTCTGCCTCCATAGAGCAATTGATGCCAGCACTTTGATCACTTGTCTTTACAAAAGAAATAAAAAGACAGAAAATATTATTTGCCTTATTATAAAACTATCTCTTGGAAATCATAAGTGTACTTTAGAGTGCCTAAACGCTGAGGTTGCACGTCGAATTTTTCACACCGCAAATGAAACAGAAAATGGCGATTTCAGACCGACGTAGCAAATGTCACGTCGCACGTATTCAATTTCACTGCTTAGTAGAAACATATCTTCTTTAAATGACCAGGACATTGTTATTGCTCTGTTAATTAAGTATGACAGTTGCAAGAAAGAAAACGTGGAAAAATTATGTTATTGGTTCAGAATTCCAAATACTTTTCCAGAAAAACTTTCTCCGCACAAATATCCTTACCAGAAAAACTTTCTCCGCAAAAATATCATTACCAGAAAAAAAGTTTTTAATGTTTTTTCCCATCTGTTCTGTTAATTTTCAAGAAAAAAATCTTTAAAAGTTACCCAGGCCCATATGAGCCCCGCGTATTTCTTCCGGTTGGGTGTTGTTCCGGCTCAAGTTACGCCGACCAGACCAGGTTAGGAAGAATCAAAGTGAGGCTCAGAGGTCAAACATGGAAGAAGTCAACAGCTGTATCTCGTAACAACCTCCTCCAGAATGATAAACAAACTACTGCAGTTAAGTCAAAAACACGATTCCTGTTATTATTGCAATTACATGACGAAAATTTAAATCTTTAATGACACTGAGCAGTCATTGTCAGTAACGACACAACAATAATTGTGAGCCTTGTTTTGATTTTAGTTGCTTCAAATCCGGACTTAGTGTAACTTAGTCGATGGGAGTAACTTGGGTCTGGAACATTGTCAACAGAGGTAAGATGCTCAAATCAATGATTTACTTCCAAAGTCGAGCGATCCAATCTAGCACCAGATTCTTTACTCTCACCATCTGCTGATTTAACTTACGATACGGTGTCGATATAACTTTGAACTTATACCAGGCCTCCTAATCTAAGTTTAAATATTTTTTTACTGAATTTATGACTTTTTTTGCTGAATTTTTAGGAGATTTTAGTACATTTTGCAGTGATTACTATGGCATTTTATGACACAGTTTAAGTTATTCATTGGTCACTTGAAACATTATCCGGACAAATATGGTGAAATCGTGGCATATTCTAGGCATGCTCACTAGGGCCATATGTGGGGGAAAACCACTTCCGGAGAGCAAATGGGCGCCCAAAATAAAAGGGCCCCAAATTCCCCCGAACTTGAACATCCTGGAATAAATACCATGAAAATCGTCAATACGATCATTATAATTCAGGATTCCAACTTTCTTGTGGCAGGTTTAGAGGTTTTTTCATCCAAAGATTTATGACATTTTATAACACTTGAACATTTTTTATGACAGTCTATGTCAAAATTTCCAAATTTTTTATGACTTTTTATGATAGAGTGGGAGGCCTATTATACGACCTTGTGCAACCGGTCAATGTAATTTTAGGATCTTTCAAACAAAGTTGCGCCTATCACCGTACCATATTCCAACAATGCCCCCAGTGATTATTAATCCAACAACAGTCTCCGAGTCGTACCTCACTTGAAACGAGACTCTATGATGTCACGTCACCCTTAGCAACAGTTTTTCCCCCTTTTTTTCAAAATGATTTCACCCTGTTCAATGCCGAAGCCACTATTGTTATACTATCCTATGCAAACGTTTCATGCCGCCTCCTTGCGAAAGCACAGATCAACAAAAGACAATGACTTCAGTCATATCCATCCTTCAGTTATCAAATACTCGGCTGGGACCGCCATCAGCTGTCGCTCCATTTCTCATATAATTTAAATAAACGAGGATCAGATTTTTATTGATATGTTGAATACTAGCGAGGAGGTTTTCGGTCACAAGAATAGGTTCGTAAGATAGCCTTGTCACTATACGTCTGGGTTTTGGGCTTTACGTCTATATGTAAATTCCTTACACCTTGCAGCTCAAAAACCGCGCCGCTGTGGTAGCTGACGACGCACAAAACAATCACCTTGTTCTTGAAAATCGACGTCTGGGGCGTCAAATGGGGCTGACGTCTGCATTTTAACAGTCTAATTAACTCAGTGACTGGATGAAGTTGCTAAGGAAATTGAACCTGGTATAGGAGAAATACTTTTACTGTAATGAGAAACTAGCTACGATTGATTGGTAGGTAGATTAGATCGATAGGTTGGGTAGGTTGATAGGTAGGTTGACATGTAGGTAGATAGGAAGGCAGATAGGCAAGTATGTACGTTGTTAGATAGGAAGGCAGATAGCCAGGTAGATAGGAAGATAGATAACTGTGTATATAGGTAGATAGCAAGGTAGGTAGATACAAAGATTGGTATATGCAAAGGTAGGTAGGTATGCAAGGTGGTTGAAAAGTCAACCAGGTTGCTTGGTAGGAAAGGGTATGCTTGCAGGTTGTGCAAAGGCATTACTACGTTGTTTTGCGGAGCATAAGCTTAGTGGTTCCTTCACAATTCAAAATCCTTTGATTGATTGCCTGTCTAAGATGATTTAAAACGCAAAATATACAAGGTTGGCATCATTAAAATATACCTCGGATAAATGACCCAGATGATGTTAGCATGTTACGTAGCCATGTAGGGCTACAGATATGTAGGTAGGCAGGAATGTAAATTGCTCGTTGCGGCAAAATAAGTCGAAGCAGTACAGTAGTCAAATACTGCCACTGGTATCTTTCAAGCGAAAGTCATCAAAAAAAAAAGAATTTGAAAACACGCATATGGGCTCCTTGACGTGCAAATAAAGCTCTCGAAATCCTTTAATCCTGCATCTTCACACGATGCAAATCCCCTCTAAATTGGGTTCAAACGTGGTATTGTCTTCACTAATCAATATCTAGTCAATACCAGCCATAACAATGCTGTCGATGATCATGCTACATATTTCGATTGTTAGTTCGGCTCTACAGTCCTGATTACTGAATTATATGCCAGAGGTAACTTGAATGCTGGTGTAGACTATGAATGGGCTTTCTCATTGAAATTACACTGATCTACATAATCAAACAGATGACGCCTTCCCTATGCATTTGGATGTCTCAGGCAATTAAGCACTGACTAAAACCAGATTTAAGAAGAAAAGTGATAAGATCATCGCTGTTGTTCCTCGGTTGCCTTGTTTATTCATACCTGGGTGGTTGCAATCCAATATATATAAGAAACTGCAATGAAAACATAAACAGATAAACAATGTTGGCATACCTTCGCATTCCATTCCGAAAGAAAGTCGAAGTGTTTCTTGAGGTCGGTTGAAAGAATTTCTTCGATGACAATAAAGCGGAACCTCTTAAACTCCAAGGAATCAAGCCCTGTCAAGAAGTTGTTCACTGGATCGGAAACCAGAAGTGACCACGATGCTGCGGCATGGTGATTTTCCAGCACAGATCGATCATTGTAAAGCAATGCCTAGAAGTATCAAAACAACATTTGACTCTATCAAAAAACAACATAGACCCTACCTAAAATCAACACGACCTATACCATAAATCAACATGGGAGACTATAGAAATCAATATTGACTATGCTCTGGGAAAGTGTGACGTCACGACTTTCAATTAAGGGGGAAAACCTCAATTTTCATGTTACCCTATTAGTGAGAACGTCAATGGCCAAAATAGAGAGTGATACCCTTTCCCAACATGAAGATATCAGGTTTCAAAGTTTTGAATGTCTCTAACAAAACCCTATTGTTTTATGCTGGTTCCCAACTTAAGAACCAAGGAATATTAACAGAGTTTTGACCAGAGATTTTTGAGATTCAAACGCCTCTAGTTTAAACACTTTATACACTACAGGTCTGCTACTACGGGAAACAGCCTTTTCCAAGCTTGCCTTTTGATATCTAGAGTCAGATTGTAGTATTTTTAAAAATTTTGATTTGTGACGTCATCACTTTCCCTCCGCATACCATAAATTAACATACTATACAGGCGATACAAAAAGGTGGCAACTATTTTGAAACTTGACTTTATAAAGTTGATAGATGATAATAGTGAGTGCAAGATGCGCTGCAGTAGTCAGTTGGGAGTAAAAATTAAGTGTCCTTGGTAACAGATTAGGAAGAATTACGTTTTCGTTTCTTTGTGCTAACTTGCGTATATTTTAGTCATATCTACTGTAGAGTAGGAAGTAAATCCATTCATTAACAAACTCACCAAATTTTACGTTCCTCGTCACCAAGATGGAGTGTGCACAATAGTAAATAACGAATTTTATTAAAACATTACCCATGAGTGAAAACATTCAAATCAACACGCCACAGACGCAGCTACGTGAAAAGGCATTCAAAAGTCTTACATAACGTTTATTCGTATCAAACGATGAAATACCTAGAAATTTGTAAATGTCTAACGGTAAAACTAGAGATATGCTGGTATGAATGTAAGAGAAGCATGGTAAAAGGAGGGTGGAGACGAAAACATGTCCCCAACGTAATGACACTGGTAAGGACGAGGAGGCAGATTACCGCTTTGTACTGTGTACCACAAAATGTAACTAGCTATGTTAATGCCCAATATCTGAAATATACTGCCCATGTATGTAGAGTGGAAAACAATGCAATCACAAAGAGAATGTTTGCCAAAGCAACAAAACCATACTACCGAGATCCATGGGTTAAAAATACAAAGATACTTGGAGTGGACATAAATGAAGCAAAGAGTGCAACACAATCAAAGAAGTTCGCCGGGCTAGTGCGGGAACGCATTAGCACGCCTCCGTGATGTTACATAGTGTCGATGGAGTATCTCGCAGGAAGGATTAACAGCGATATCACTTTTATGCTGGCCTTACAGACCACTCAGTGGTCTCGGGGTCCATCCTTGGGGTCAGTGTTATCCTATTGGCCGACATGTCGTTTGAAGCCGGAGCCATATATTATAACAAATGCTCTGTTTATTAATTACTCCACGTAATGGAAAATATTCCAACTCTCTATCTTGAGAACACAGGCAATATTGAAAATGAGAAAATTCTCCCTAAAACGTCACTTTACCGATAATCCTGGACCAGCCCCACCCCCGTCCAAACTTATGGTTGCTATACTTCATCTTGTGGTATTTTTCTTCAATCGCTTAATCTATCACCTATCTGTGAGTAGGATATAATGTCATGTCATTCTCATCGCAGATTGGCCTCTTTTCTGCACAACTGTTCTATTGCTAATCCATCCCCTCGTTTGCCAACATAAAGATGGGATACCTCCTTGCCAGTCCAAATTGAATCTCTGCCTTTGGCTCCCTTTCAAATTTTAGAAATTTTGAAACACGACTCGCTTCGTTTGTCCAAACCATTACATATAAGATCTGCCTTGTCTTCAATCAGTCATTCGCATATGCAAATTTGTACACCTAACTCCTTTTTTCCTGTTAACAAAGACCTCGCTATGACGAACATTTCTCCGATGCCGGGTCATTTTTAAGCGGGGCGAATCCAGGGCGAATCTAGGTTAGAATTGTTTACACCACAACAATCTGCTACGGGTTAAACTAACTCCAGTACTCTTGTGAGTGTAAAGGCAGCCATAAAATGACTTACGACTACATTTGTGTACTGTCAACCCAGCCCAGTAACTAAGTCTGGAGAAACCACTGTCCAGTGCTATGACAGCAAACGCAAAAACAGACCCCCAATCAGCAATTTCAAGGTGTGCTTCAGGTACCGAGCTACTTTTTTGTCTTAACAGCGCAATTTTAACAAGGGTAATTAATATCAGGCCCTTCTTAAAGGCAGTTGGAACTTAGCAGCATTAATACCGATTTCTCTACACTGCGATAGCAAATATTTTGTGCGCATGTGATAAGAGACCAGAACTCAGGAATGTCATTACTGAAAGCAATCATTTAAAATGTCCATGAAGGTATCCAAGACTACAAGCAAAGGAAGCTATCGTAACTTTAGTGCGATCTTGCAGCGTGTAACTGTCAAGCTGAAGTCAAGTAACTAACATTAAACTTTGTCCAAGCAAGTCAGCAGGAAACACTATGCAGGCAAGCAGCTTGTAAAAAAATGGGATAAAAGCGTCCAGAATCAAGAAGCAGTTGCTCTTTGGAATTTATTAAGTTTCGACTTTTAAAGTCAACGCTTTCTCACAATTGTATGCGTGTACCACATCCAATGAATCCACTCACATCTGGTTCACTCCGGTTCTTTCAGAAACGATTTCTGGATACTGTCATTACCGGATAGCATTCAGAAAGTGAGATATATTTGATAAGTGTATGAACTAGACAATTATAGTACAATATACATCCAGACAACTTCATACATCTGAATACAGCAACAACTCGCCATACTCTTTGCCACCGTACGTTTACTATAGTCTGATTTGACCAAATCCAATCTAACCAAGAGACAGGACGCGGTCAAACCAGTCCAAGCCGAATAACTTTGTATTAAGATAAACTCCTGTCCATGACGGCGTGCAATACTTTCCATGTGCTCTGTTGCAGAGCGTCTGGTATGTGATGTGGTAGAAAATCACGTGTCCTGAGCCACGGCAAAGTAAAGAATAACGATCGTTTCCTTTCCTCGTTGCGTTTATCTAGCTGATTCCATGGGCATGTAATAAGGAAAGGCCAATTGGAACATGTGACATTACCAGGGAGAATCCCTGGAAAACGCTCTCAAGGGAATCAGAGGGTTAAATTTTACAACAGATTAAGGCATGGACAGGGCTTTGGTCGCAACAAATTTTTCACGCGTGTTATGAAAGACGTTTGGTTGCCTATGTAAATTGATATGGCACTAAAGAAGAAGAAGCCAATTCCAGATACCCGTTTCCCTAATTGGTTGGCATTAGAAGTTTTCTGATTGACAACAGAGGTTTGACTCGAACAGTCATCCCTCAGCGTTATGGTTTGCTAGCACGGTGCCTATTGGGCTACCTTGCTGCCGTTATTTGCCAAACTAAAATGTTAATAACAAGCAACTTCACTAACTGTTGGATTCAGGGTTGCAACGAGGAATGCATTCGTCCTTCCCGGATGATCAAGATCATGTATCGCAGCTGCAGTATCCGATACGTAAGACCTTATGTGTCTATTAAGTGGCTTTTACATCAAATTTTCAACGGCTTCTCTGCCATCTTTGTAATTATGGATCACATAATAGATTATACATGATATAAAGCGAATTTTACCACTTTGTGCAAAACGTAGCAATTCTGGAAACATTTGATAATTTTTTAAGAATTGCAGATACGCAAAAAAAGGTCAAAGCCCACTACATCTACCACATGAAAAAAAAATCAATAGCAAACAACAACGGCATTCATACACAAACAAACAAAACTTGGGTATAAAATCTGTTCATGTGTGTGGGTGGAGGGAGGGGGCGTAGCTTCTACTAACCTTCGGATTCAGGGTTGCAACGAGGAATGCATTCGTCCTTCCCGGATGATCGAAATCATGCATCGCAGCTGCAGTATATAAAGCCATCAGCTCGAGTTCCGGTATAAGACTAGACAAACATCCGTAATCATTATCATCATCATAACTACTGTACGAGGATTGGTCCTGCGTCATTGTGTCATGCTTTCCTCTGGTCAGATCGACTGCAGGGCCCGCAAAGCCGGGAATCTTCTGGTTCGTGAGATAGTAAACACCGTGTAGCACATCAGCTGCGTGAATCTTATTATGGTCTACAACAAACGAAAGACAAGCAATCAAAACGTAGCATAAACCTGTCACGCAATATTGATAATAAGCATACCAGATTCATTTGACTGATGATGGCAGAACAGAATCCAAATAAACATTTGAAAAAAAAAATCGCCTTTACGGATTATCTGAAAGCTGTCGGAGAAGTCAAGAATGCCGCTATCGTGACAGTATCCTGGACTTCTGTTATCACGGCGTGTTAGTCTGTAATTCAATTACATAGATATGATGTCAATATCCATCATCTTACCCCGTCGTCACAACCACTGATCTCTCAAAAGCACTGGATCGAGCATCTACCGTCTCAAAGTGAGGCCAGTCGTTCGACGCCATTTCAGTCCCATAAACAATGTTACGCAACATGGCCGACCTTTCCGCGCTATTTTAACTAATGCGGGCCAGTACTCGTGACTACACTTCTTCGGTATTGGAAACGATGGGATGCTCGATCTAGTCTTTTTAAAGATCAAAGGTCACAACGCAGCTCCCACTCCCTCCATGCTGGAAATCGGTATCCAGTTCTATGAAACTTAACGGTCAGATGCTATCAGAGGTACAGCCCAACTGAATCGATAAATGAAGAGGATATCATATGTTCTGAACGTTCAGAAAAGCTGTTACATTTAACAAATGTTACCCTTTTTGGGCTTGTCTCAATAAATTTTAAAGAAATTGCAATAAAAAAACATCCCAAACTGCCGAGCATCTTTTCCAGTCTGACAAATAATTAATTGCCATAAGCAAAACATTTGGCCCCAGTCAAAGGGAAAAAGGGATCAAACATAGCTTGCGTTGGAGTTTTAACTTTTCGTTGATGTTCAACTAGCCTCTACAAAGGGACAGAGGTACCTCAAGTTTGGTGCCCATCAGGGGAGACGTATCAGGATTGGCTCCCGATAATTTTCTTTAAAACACGATAGGCTTGTAATACATAATATTGACACGAGTCTCTAGTAAAGATGAAATACATCACATAAGAGCATTAAATTGCTTATCTCACATTCACGCCATTTCAAGATTCAATCTCAGTTGAGCGAAACCCTTGGCTACGGCCTTTTTAGGATTGGTCCTAATTTGCCTTCACCACCCTTAAATAATCTGCCGAGTGTCTGCTCCCGGATAAGAAGGAATATCAACTAGAATGCGGAGGGAACGTGTGACGTTACGATCTTGAAAATAGTTGAAATATGGGAAAAAACTCAATTTTCTTGTTGCCCTATTAGTAAGAACGCTAATGGCCAAATTTAAGAGTGTTGCCATTTCCCAACACTCAGATATAAGCTTTCAAAGTTTTAAATCTCTCGGCTACAACTCTCTTTGATACTAGTTTCTAACGTAAGGAAGCGAGGAATATTAATAGAGTGTTGACCAGAGATTTTTAAAATTCAAACGCCTCTAGTTTAAGCACTATATACACTATAGGTCTGGTATTTTGGGAAACATCAAATTCCAGAGTTGCCTTAAGATACTTGGAGTCTGATAGTCCTATTTCCAAAACTTTTGATTTCTGACGTCATCACTTTCCGCATAAAAGCCTCTCACGTGACGAGTGTCAGCCATCATGTCCTAGATTTTGTATAGCATTGACGTTGATGGCTCCAACCAGAAAAAGGTTGGAAGATTTCAATAAATACGGGGATGTCACGACCAAAGGCGACACTTACTGCTTTTGATTAAGATGATGTTAAAGTTACCCCATCTCTCGATCGGATATATGACCTACAATCATGGACAATGAAATATGAAAGTTTCCCCAACCCCCGTTCCAAAATATTGTTCAGTTTGAAAACAAG
>JAAAKL020005247.1:0-19612 GCA_010016065.2 Carybdea cf. marsupialis auct. non (Linnaeus, 1758)
CTGTATAGTGATTATCTAAATTGTAGTTTGTATATGAAATAAATAAATACGATGTTTAAAAAAAAAAAAAAAAAAAATTATTATTTCGTCGCGGAAAAGGGAATAGCATATGTATACTCATTATTGTTGTTTATAGTGATCAAATTCGTTAAGTTCTCTTTTGGTAAATTTGCAGACATTCATAGCTTACGCATCAACAGGTATAAGCTTGACATTAATGGCACCAACCAGACTTGAATCATTGAGCTCAGTTTCCAATTGGAGCTTAATTCTTTTTTCACTTCTCTTTTTACCACTTTAGATAAGACTTTGGTCTTTATTCCATCAGCTTGCTCTATTCCTAGGAATTTATAAACTTCGTTATCATCAGGGTCCATAGTCTCCATACGCTCGTTCAGGACAGGCAAGACTTCTCCTTTCACCATCTTTCCCTGTTCGATTACTATCTCTGCACATTTTTATACTCCGTACCATGCACCGGTGTCATAACGTGCCTGAACAATGATTTTGTTCACATCTTTTAGTAGTTCATGATTTTCCTGGTACTGTTTCAGGTCATCTATAAAGAGGCTGTGTGTTCTACTCAGTTTCCGATTTCCTGGTTCTTCCACCCTTTCACTTTGCTTTGCGGTAACAGGTTGCAGACAGGTATTTCTGAGATGCAAAACCCAGCAGCTAAGTAACTATCTCCTTGGAGGAATCCACACAAAATCTGGATCCACCTACTTGTGATCCTCTTTCTTTCATTCCATATCTCAAGTCTTCCACTTTGTCATCAATTGGCATATCAGCTGGATTACCTGCTTTGGAATACATATCCATTCGTCTTATCATCTAATCATGGTGTACCTTATCGTATGCTTTCTTATAGTCATAACATGCTACAGCGATATTCCTACCTATCCACCTATCGATGACCAAGTAGCCAACAGGACCGAGCACTCCTTCATCCCATATTCCATTTACTAGCGTATTTTTTCGCAAATACTTGGCAATCAACCCAGTTACTATCTTATAGGACATATTCAAACAGATTATCGGTCCATAATTCTGCTCATCAGTCAGATCTTTGGTTTTGGGCACGAGGACTGTCCTAATTTAAGTTTAATAAAAAGTTTCTTTTGCTTTTTTGTTGCTGTTGTTGGGGCTTTGTGTTGGAATTTTTTAGTTTTCATGTGTGTGCGTTCGTGCGTGTGTGTGTATGTGTGTGTGTGTCTGTGTCTGTGTGTGTCTGTGTGTCTGTGTTTTATTACTAATGTTGTTAAGAAGCATTTTTCATAAAAGTCAGAGATGCCTGTCAAGCAGGTATCTATCTTCGTATTTTGTACAAGAAAGAGATAATAAAAGTAGAGTTAAAACTTATTATTATTATTATCATTATTATTATTATTATTACAACTTTGCCATTTGCTTCATATGCAACTCTTGCTATTTCAAAAATATCCAACAGTGGATAACATCTGATAGCAGTCAATGAAAGCTTGTCTGAGTCGCAAGACTTTGTAACATGTCGTCTCTGGTTGCTTTGAGCATCTCAAAGAAGGAAGGTACATCTGGAGACACGATTCCATCCTTGTTAACCTCGGCAAATTTTTATGTTCAAACAGGGACTTAGATATCTATGCTGACATCCCTGGCTGCAAGTCTCCATCTATAATCACCGGTGATTGTGAAAGATCAGTCATGCTCATTGGCAAAGGAAACTACTTGTATCTATATGAACGTACCGTGGGCTTTGAAGACAATCTCCAGGATAATGTTGCTAGAAAGGGTGAAAAATACCATCAACTCTGTAGAGGGGGAAGATCATTGGAACAGTATCTAAACAGGCTATATCATTAATGACTTGCTTGAGTATATTGGCATAAGTGAAAGAAAATCCTTTTACTATCTTTAAGAAGCTGTCTGTGTTTGTTGCATCCGAGTTACGTGCTTTTTGTTTCGTTGCAAAGACAAAGAATAAAACACTCCAGACTTGTTCACTTGGCAATCAAGACTTTCGTACCTAGCGTAAAAAGTTTTGTGACTCTGTTAGTTTAAAGTTCTCTTATTTGCTACGCATGTTAATATTATTTTCACAAATTTGTTATTATAGTTTCACAGGTAAAGTACTTTGTATATTGCTTGTATTGAGAAAATTTTGACATGCCTGCCAAGTGATAATCTTAATTGTAGTTTATCAATGAAATAGATGAATATGATGTTTGAAAAAAAGTATTATATATCAATCACTAGCATGAAAGCTGATTCTCTGTGCTCCTTCCTCTCACGGGATCAGACCAGGAGGCACCCCAGTATACCCTTGGTCATAGGTCAAAGTATTTATGGGAGAAGAATCTAGCACCTTCAATGTAGCAGATGAACAAGACAATCTCCGGTTTCTGAAATGTGAAGAAATCCTGCTGTGCGAATAAGTGAGAACTTTGTGAATAATGGTGTTTGCATCAAAGATCAGTGCTATGTTTGCGTAAATTTCTTAACGTTTGACGTAAAATTGCCATTTGGTGATGCAGTTGTATTGGTCAAGTTTTGCTTTCAGTGCTATTTTATTGCTCACAAATTACTTAAGAAAACGCGTGAAAATTCCTAGCCAATCTAGTTACGCCAATGTTTGAAAGTTTTCTCTTCACCGTGAAGCATTGGTGGCTCACATGGTGGTACCGCACTTAGGCAAAGCAAATATGGTAAGTGTAGTGACTTACCATCCACGTAATAGTATGTAAATTTATGATAATTGATTTTCTTCCCCCATTCATTCTACGTAGACTGGTAACGAATACTACTAAGTCATTATTAGTCAGCAAAATTATTTTGTAGATATTTAAGAAATTGTAAATGATAATCTAAGAAGAGGAATCTGAGATTGGATTTATAAATACTCTTTACTTGCGTACCCACTACACTACAGTAAGTAAATATCTTCTTCAACCATTTTCATTTCGAAAGTTTGACAGGTGTGTAAATTAGGGAAAAAGCTGACGGTAGGTCTGAGCAAATGGATAATTGTTGTTTTCAGAATGACTCAAAACTTACCTTGTGTAGACAAAACAGTTGATTGATATTGTACATGTTGTTTTACCTTACTAAAATAACATTACTTTACTTTACAAAATATCACGTTCATTGCCTTTGATCAATCATGCAAAATAAACCATCTAGAAGTGGTCCTCTCAGTGTTTTTAACATTCCTTAACCTCTATAAAACTGAAACCAGATCCGGAGCTGAGAGACACGAGGGGGTCAGACTCCCTCAAAATTTCAGAGATCAAATTTGTGCCCCTCAAAAGACATCCTTTTCAATTTTCTTTGGATGTTAAATCATTTTGGAATATTGATTTCCTAGTAAAGCATTCTGAATCGGATCTGGATTAACACATGGATTAACACGTGGATTAACATGTGGACTAACACATGGATTAACACATGGATTAACATGTGGATTAACACATAGATTAACATGTGGATTAACATGTGGATTAACATGTGGATTAACATGTGGATTAAAACCTAATGCTCTCAATGCTATTTCACTTGACGAAATACTAAATTCCATTTCATTGGTCTCACTCTGCCATGCCTTACAACAAATGATGTAATCATTAAAATAAATGAATGGGTTGAAGCCAGTATCCCGACAGGGAGGGCAAAACCATGGGTCTAGGGGACATGGCCTCCACTTTTGCCAGAGCTAAAATCGATTGATAAGTTTATATCTAACTTTTTTGGTGTTAAAGGCTAAGAAGGGCTCAATGTAAGTTCCCTAACAATGATAGAGCAAACTCTACTTATGACGTAGCGACTTAAAATCCCCTGAAAGGTTTAAAGTTAAGTGTCAGTATGTTTTCTCCTGCAAGACAGCTAGAAACTATTCAAGAAAATATTAAAATTTAACATGAGGGTTAACTCAGCTTACTAATAACATGAGTGTGTGATGCAGGCTACGCTTAGCTTGCTTCTTTTGTGCCGTGAAAACCATTCACGTCTATGGTGGACAGTTTGTAAATGTTAGGGTGAAAAAAATTCTTTCCTGGAATGGTGGGGTTCGGAATTCCCTTGAACCCACGCCGCTTAGAAAGAAGTGTCTGCAAAATAGGTATAAGCAACAAACAATATTTATTGGGCTTTTTTCTAGTAGCAATAATTACACAGAAATAACTCAGTTTCGACAAAGGTAATTAGGCATAATTTATAGCACGACACACAAGTGAATAAGCTGTGTCACTATAAAAATTCATGAAAATTGCGCAAATTATTGGTACTAGAAACTTGAAATTAGTCAACGTGGGTGAAGCCTCTTTGAAACTACTAAAAATGGTACGTTCGAGCTGCCATCAAGCAAGGAAAAAAGGCTGGGAGGTGCAAACCAAAGCATCGTTGTCAGGGAAGCAATGATGTCTCTAGTGCCACCATGTGGAGGGAAAGTGATGACATCACGAATAAAGAGGTTTGGAAATAGTACGATTTAACTCCGGATATCTAACGAAAACCCTGGAATAGGCTGTTTCCCAAACTACCAGACCTGTAGTGTATATAATGTTTAAAATAGAGGCGTTTGAATTTCAAAAATTCTCCGGTCAAAACTTACAAAAGGAATTAGCATCAAATAAGAAGATTTTGTTAGACTGAATTAAAACTTTGAAAGTTAATATCTCGGTTTTGGGAAAGGGTAACACTCTCAAATTTGGCCTCTGACTTTCTTACTGATAGGGCAAGATGAAAATTGAGTATTTTTTCCATAATTCAAACATTTTCAAAGCCGTGACGTCATACTTTCCCTCCGCATTAGCGATGCTAGAGTTGATTAAGGACCAGCAATTAATGAACACTTACTTTTGTAGTCCAAAATTCATAGCAGGTTGTTCAGCCGGTAGATTTTCCCTACTGTACAGGGCTACGAGTGATGTAAGTGTGTTGGAGTCAGGCTCCATTGCACACTTTAGACCAGGTTTATGCAAACAGAAAGATTTTTTTGAACTGTTGTGTGTTTAATTCTTACATTTTAGATGTTAACATTCGTTTCGACTTCTCGTTACCTTATGTCAGTATTTCGTTTCCATTAATATCCTCTTTTACTAATTTCCCGGTAATTCTATTGTACTGATACTGTTCGTAGTGGTATCATTTCATTCATTAACCTAATATCACCACCTTAGTTCTTCTGATTTCCTGTCTATTATCAGTTTACCTTACAACTAATATCGTAGGTATAACATATCCAATTTCTTTAGCTTTGAATGTAATGTCCTGACGAGAATCAAACAAAAAGGTTCGAAAAAATCAGACAAGCATTCTTTTGTAGTATTCATGCATGTTACAATCCATCAACACACTGCAATAAAGTCAGTTATGGTCCCCAGACGCCAAACCGAACAAAGCATGAATACACATCGAACTTTTGCAGCAGTTTTCTAGAGCTGTTAAACCAATTGGGTCTTATACAACACAAGCAACTAGGGCTTTGATACACGAAAGGATTAGGGTGCAGTCAACGAGCTATTGTTTGCAAGTTTACTATCCTGATGAGGTTTGGGAAAAATTTAAAACTACCTAGCGATTTTCCTTAACTTACGGGATAACTGCAAGTGACGTTGACAAAATTAGTTTGCACAGACCCTGTCGTTAGTTGTCGTAGACGATGAGAATTAGTACAAAACCAAGTTTATCATGCACCGAATGCAGCTTTTGCAAAAGGTCAATTCATGTGCGAACGTGCACTAGAAATAATATGATGATAAAACACTCTTTGTTTAATCTATTCTGCAAATGTGGCTATTGGATGTATTCTTTTAAAATGATCAATTTTCCTCGTTCACAACTGCAAACCAGGAAACAGCTCAAACTGATAACGGTTTTCTGCTACATAGAAATATTGCGACTAGCAAATTATCAACTAGTGACGTCAATAGTTTCTCAGGTTTTTATTAGCCTGCGTCGTAATATACATGATTACCACCTGACTCTCTCCCCCTTTTTAAAAAGCGTCCATAATGTCCAAATATACTGCCCCATTTATTACATAAAATTGATACTTGCAAATATCAAATAGCAGCCGTAGAAAGTGCACCTTATTCATAGATAGGCACATTCAAAGAGATACGTCTTGGAAGAATTACATCTGACGGGAGGTCACTGCAAACTCCTTGAAAAATACATCCTGATCTATGCTCTTTGTCTTAGGATAACTTTATTCCTACAATTTTGAGTGGCTTTGCAGCATCAAAATTTAATTGTCAATTAACAATAAAAAATTTAACAGTTGTATAGAGATCATCATTAGTTTTAGATCTGTGTTTCATTTCGTACAAGATAAGTTCAGTAACTGGGAAATACAATAACTGTACTTCAGACTTTAAATTATCATTTCACTCATTATCCGTTCTGTAATTACCAAGTTGTTTACTACGATATTTTTTACAATATGTCATTTTTTGTGCCGAAAGGGGTCATTCGTTGTGTAAAATCGACATAACCTGACCCATAATAAAAACACTCTTCAAATGCTTTGGCGTTCCAAAGATTATAGCACCGACTACCAAAGACCAATCCAACATGTTAAATGGTGAGTTTTAGTGCTGTTAACTTAACGTCTTTAGTGTTCTTACCCTACAATATTTTTATGTCGTGCTGTTCCTGTATAAACTGTAGTGCTGTAGTTAACATGTATATTTACATCATTTTTCTATAGCGGCTATGAGATTGGTGTCAATAATGAAACATCCTAAAATTCTCATCTTAAGTTTTTGAAGACATACTTTTTGTTGGTGGGGGAGCCGAGTTTTTCATAGGAGGGCAAACCGCCCTTATTTACATGCCTGTATGTGTGATCACAAATTATGATAGTCGTGTTGACGACCGATAGGAATATCCAACAAACGTTGCCACTGTTTTGATGACTTGGGTAGCGAACTCTCCCTCGATATTGCATTAAACATTTCTTTCAAAATCGCTGATTGCCAGAGTGCGCACATCTTTCCCTCGCTGTTCTGAGGTAGATCGCTACGTTTTACATTCTGCTTCAGGCATCTACTCTGCAAGCAACTATTCAGCTGGTCAACAACCCCAACCAAATATTTAGTTGATCAATGTTTCAAAAAAAACAAAACAATAAAAAACACCTCAATTTTCATGTTATTTTCATGACGAACACTTGTGTTGCAAGTTGGCTCTACGCACCGCACGGTGCTCGAGGATTAGTGAGTGAGTGAGTTTCATGTTATCAACAATAAATTCTGAAGGACCATGTTCAACAGAGAGCAGGAACTCCATCGTTTTTAGTTTAATTTGTCAAAGGGGCACTCCTGCTCGACATTGTTACCCTTCATGTATTGCGCTGATGAACACTACTGAGTCTGAGTCAGAAGAGATTCAGAAATCAATGACGTCAAGTGTGTGCAGCCCCTTCGCCCTCCTCAGCTTCCTGTCTACCATTTGTGGTGGGCGTGCCTACGAATGATCGAATACCCCGTTTTCATGACAACAATCGATTACCTCGACTTCACGACGATGATCGATCCTCGAGCCTTCAGATAATGATCGATCACATGGCAAAGATTGAATGTCACATGACAATCTGAATGTCTGCCGTGATCTCAGTTCGTGTATTTGTTTACCTTTAAGGCATAATCAAATTTCAATGAACTAGCAAAGCTAACCGAGACAATCCACTTGCCTGCAGGAGAACATCATTCTTGGATCAGTTAAAACTTGAATGTGTGGAGAAAGCCTTCTCTGCTAACAGGGATAGCTTTCTTTAAAGAATAGCAAAAAGAAGTGCGACTCGCGCGATTTTGGTTAGTAAAGGAAAATGATCTTTATCAAAGTACTACAGAAACCATACATGACATACATACGAAAGTCATTTGTTTAAGACAACCGACAAGCGTCAAGCTGCCGTCTTTTTTGTAAACAGTAAGTATTGGAGAAGCAATGGGAGAATTCTTGGAGATGCACGCCTCATTTGACATAATCTGGTAGATTTTGGGGGGCCGATGTCCATTGGTGTTTTAATGGAGGACCATATATATATATACACACACACACAAAATAATGGCGTCAAAAAGTTGGGGGTTTTTTTTTTTGGGGGGGGTCTGATCAAATACTTACTAGCAAAACAGAACGCAAGACTCATAGTTGTTATCAGTCACTTTACTTTACTGTTTCTCTCCCATTCACCCAAAGTAATTTTCTTTTGATAAATAAAGTCAATCTTATTTTGGCGCATAATAAAAATATTCTATAACGAATTAACAGCCAAAATCTTGTGAGTTTCTGAAACGCTCATACCACGCCTATTGATAGCAACTAATCGATTAATCGAAAAAAATATCTGTCCATCTAATCGAATAGCAATATGATTATCCTGCTATCGACAGCCCTAGTTTGTGTGTCTTACACCACACTAAACTTTCGTCCGTGGAAGAAACTAAAATGGCTGCCAAGTTGACGAAGGAGCTGTGACCAAAGACGAACGAAAATGGTAACGTAGTTGGACGTTGATTATCGATTGACTACATCTCATAGCTGCATCAAAGTAACATCCATTCAAAATGTTTGGAAAACCATTTAGAATAAAATCAAGCACTGCGATTCGCGGTTCAGACAGGTAAGAACTGTAAATTGTATGGCACAGTTACCGGTACGTACATTACGAATAACTTTCCGGTGGAACGTTGGCCTGCTGTACAAATACACCTATTGTAGGGGGCGGACGATGTTATCTTGGCAGTCTTGTGATTTTACCCCATTCTCTTGAAAGCATTTGACCAAGTTTGTATCTGTCAGTTTGTCCATTGAACTACCGGTAGGCCCCTATCGTATGGTACTTATAGAATGGTATTGTATACATGGCCATATCCGCAGGCCATAGGGCTATGTGGCCCTAAAAGCCCTAAAAAAGAAAGCACCTACATAAGATGTAAGTCTATCTGCAAGGAATATCAATGATCATATGTAATGAAACGGCCCCTCTCTAGGAAAATATACCTAAGGAAATAAACCTTTCAGGCAAAGTATTCCCCATTGAATATATTCTCTACAAATTCCCCCTAGTAAAAATTTTGAAATGATTTTTTTGAAATTAGGAGAAAGCTCAAGCAAAGAATAAAAGCAGCTTTCCCTGCATTATCCGAATGTGATGTTGACAGTATTATACCAAGTAAGGAGGAGATGAATGTGATGAAAATCCATACTCATTCTGAACTCACTGTAACTTGCTACACAATAAAGAAAAACCCAATTTTCTTTGAATATGAAGGAGATCTATTTCCATCAGGTAAGCTTAAATTATTTAATTTTATTTATCTATGTTACCTTTGTTATATATATTATGATGTTATTGTTAAGAATGAATGAGTTCCCTGTGAAACATAGGGCAACATGCACTAACGTCTAACTATGGTAAAGTAGCATGGAGAAAGAATTTGAGTGGCTCTACTCCTGAGCTAGATAATCCATGAAAACACAATCACATAAAAATATGATGAATGACAGCATAAGCGGAACTGGCAGAGGCCTTATGGTTGTTATGTAACGCAGGGCACCCTAGATTGTTATCTCACTGCTTCAGGAACAACATATCTAACAACAACAATAGAACACATCAAGATAGTGTGAGGGAACCAGAACAACCCAGAGATTCCAAAAATATTATCAAGAATTGGATAGTAGAATGTATAAATGCTACATTAGAACAAAAACCTTGATGGCAATCCCCTTGAAATAGATAGGAAACACATACGAGCAACCTAGGTGATTGCTAGTTGCTTTAGTTGCTATGATATGTATATCTATGTACATATGCAAGGACAACAGTTCGAAAAAGTAGTGGCACAAAAATAGCATAATCAACACTGTTTTTCATTGGATAATACAGGTAAACAATCAATAAATCAATTATACTCTCCATTGGACTCACAATTAAGACTGTTTCTTGTATATGCCATATTAAAGTAAATAAACTATATTTTTGGAATCATATACTAGTTTATGATTGATGAAATACTCTCTGCCCTCCATCCTTGACCTAAAAGATTTGCCTTCTTCAACTGACTTATACACCTGGCATCTTGCCTCTTCACAGCCATTTCACATCTAGGATTTTGTGTTGTACTTCATAGAAATGAGAGGTTGTTCGATATTGGATATTTTATTAGCAGATCATGAATTATTCTATTTACAGGTTATGCACATTGCTTCCATGAAAGATGCATAAATGCCTGCCTTCCTTGCTTATATATAACTTGGCTTGTTTACATAGGATTCCTCAGAAAGTCGTAGGATATTCTAGAACATTCTGGAAATTTCTAGTGTGTTCTATGAAATATTCTGGAAGGTTCTGAAAACCTATAGAACTTGGTTTAACAATAAAAATAGATTTAAGAATACCGTTGCGACAGTGCTCAATACATCTCTGTAGAGCTCAATCATACAAATCAAAGGACTTGCAAAAGCTTACCTCAGTTACTCTGAGTTTCATGTCTGAAGAATTTATAGTGGTTCGAAAATTTAAGAGCTTACAACATTTAAGAATACCTCCGATTTTGAAAGCACTCCATTGGCTTCCAGTCAAACAGAGGATCGATTTTAAGTTATTGCTGTTAACATATAAAGCTATTAATGATTTATCACCAAAGTATATCAAGGATATGTTAGAACAATATGTACCTAAGAGAACACTTCGCTCTTCAAAAGCGAGTCTATTAAAGGTACCTAAGTCTCGTACAAGGACTTATGGAGACAGAGCTTTTAGTGTTGCGGCACCAATTCTTTGGAACTCACTACCAAATCAGATAAGAAACTCTTCAACTGTGCAAGATTTCAAGCGTAGTCTAAAAACGTATTTATTCTCCAATTGTTTTAATTAGAAAAAACATTTTATTTGTTAAAGTTTACCCACTGTAAAGCGCTTAGGAACAGTTTTGTGATAAGCGCTATATAAGTATTATTATTATTATTATTATTATTATTATCTTTTGGGAAACATGAAAAGACATGATAGACTTGGTGAAGCTTTTCTGTTTTTGAGATATGGCGCTCAGTGGCGGTTTTAGGGGCAGGCCGACAGGGCCATAGCCCTAGGCTCCACACCTGTAGGGGGCCCCGCGCCGGAATGACTGCCCATATTTATCTCATGGAAGTAAGTGAAAACTCGAAACTGTATCCACTGGAAGGAATAAAAATGTCTCAGGAACTTCCGCTGTGCAATCATGTCTGAACTTCCCTGCAATTCATGACGTCATAGGGCCCCGCAAACGTTTTGGCCCAGGGCCCAGCACCCTTCAAAGCAGCCACTGATGGCGCTTGCTTAGGACTTATGGTTGGTACCACTTTTGCGTCCATTATTCTCAAACATTCCTACAAAATATTGATCATGTGTTACTAAAGATCAACTAAATCAGTATAAGCATAAACATTGCAAATTTGGTACCTTAAACCAATTTAATGATATTTGTGTTTCAAGGCCATTTAAGGTGAAGAAGTGAGAGATATTTGTTTGAAGTAGGGAACAAAAAAAGCATTAATGAGAGTCGACATGCAGATTATTAACTCAAATTACAAGTTTATCAATAACTATTCATCATAACTATCCTCCTCTTTATCCAAGTTAGTGTCGTTCGTATCTTCTTCAACCTTCTTCAACGGTTCTGTTATAACAGTTACGAAACCGATATGACTACAAGCCACTGATCTCTAAAAAAGACTGGATCGAGCTTGCCATTGTTTCAAACTATGAAAAAGTGTAGTCACCAGTACTGGCCCCCATTAGTTAAAATAGCGCGAGAAAGTCTGGCATGTTAGGTAACATTGTTTATATGCTTTGTGTGATGGGGACTGAAATGGCGTTCAAAGTCTGACCTCACTTTCAGACAGAAGATGCTCTATCCAGTATTTTTTAGAGATCAGTGCTACAGGCGTGTTCAGTTCGGTTAAAGTAGCCTCCATCGCAACACAGATTCAAAATGGCGTACGACGGTAGCTTGAAGGATTTATTTCAACTATCTTCCCTTAGATTTTCATCAGAAGGTGTAGTATCGCGCGTTGTAACCACTGATCTCTAAAAAACACTGGATCGAGCATCTTCCGTCTGAAAGTGAGGTCAGACTTTGGACACCATTTCAGTCCCCATCACACAAAGCTTGCAAACAATGTGATGCAACCTGGCGGACTTTCCCGCGCTATTCTAACTGATGGTGGCCAGTACTCGTGACTACACTTTTTTGTAATTGGAAACAATGATAAGCTCGATTCCGTCTTTTTTAGAGATCAGTAAGCGCAACACATAAAAAGCTCATTGCACTACTTAATTTAGTCAATGACCATAGGAAATATGACAATGAGTCATCATGACTTCAGTCTACGTATGGGGCTAGGAACGAGGCTAGGAACTGCCAATTCCAAGCCTCTGCTTAAAATATGTATAATGCCCATTACACATCCGGGAACAAACTACAAAGGTATTACTATATAACTACCTGGCGATTTAAAATAGTATACGTTCACAACTGGCGTCATTTGGAATATCAGGCGGACAACCTAGGATATTAAGATCTTTTCTTGAGTTTCAATATTAGAGAAGTACAAAATGTGTAACCAACTGGATTCGAGGCTTTTATCCATACACGCTCGCACTCCATCAACTGAGCTCGGTTAACTGGAGGGCCTATATTTTCTCTTTCTCTTCGATCTTTTCTACAATATTGGGAGTAAAAAGCTCACATTCATCGAGGGGGGTGGCGGGAGAGATGCCTTCACCCAGCAGCTTTGTAACTGACAGGGTCACTCATAGCCCTTTCCTCCCTACCATGGCGATTGTAATCACAAGGATAAACACAGACTGAAGCCAGAAGCAATCTGAACAAATCAAGCAGATTAAAAGAGTGTTGAAACTTTTGGTGACCAGCTTCAAGCTAGTGAACACGATGTTACCAGGTTGGACATGTGTTTATGCGCACAAATCATGCATAAGAGTAGCCCAATTGTCAAATCCAAGTCGAGACTAAAGTGTACTTTTTCTCGCACAAACATCTATACTGAGACAAACACCAGAAAATATTATATTGACAAACAAACGTTGATAAGATATTCTCTAACGAAAACAACAATCTTGGGCCATTTCTTCTATTAAAAAATCGCCCAATCGTCCAATCTGGCGACGCAGGTGGACGCCAGGGCATCATCATGACTAGAAACTATCTTATTGACGTCAATAAGATACCTCGGGTATGACATCCCAGGCCCGGCCTGAAAAACCGGTTGGGACTGCACAAATTTGAAAGGAAGAACAAAGGAATGCATGACCTCTGTTGTTGATAAGTATACTATCAGAGAAAATGGTGCTGTGCGGCACCGAACTACTTTAATCAAGCAAGTAATCATGAAACAAAGATTGTGCATAGTTTCCTGAGAATGGTATGCAATTCGCTAAACCGCAACAAAGTCAACAGAGATGTGGTTTCCTGTCCACGTGCATATTTCCACGGCATTACGGATCAATCTCTGGCTCTAAATGAACAGAGATTAGAACGGAAACAACATTTCATTATGAAATGGCTTCACAAAGGCAGGACTTCTCCTTTTCTCGTTTTCATGCCATTTCTGCAAATGTGACAAGTCGCCTTTATTTCTAGATTCGCTGAGTCTTTATAGGTGGATTCTGTAACCGTGGCCAGAATGAAGACAATAAAAGATAGCAACAAAAAGGAAACAGAATATATGATAAAGAATTGTTACTTACTCCTGCTTTCTGGAACAAACTTTGACGAATCGAAAGTAAGCTATCAAGACGATGTAAGACTACACGCATAGAATCAGATCGATTGTCCTAGAACGAAATGGGCACATGTTAATTCTCTGCAGGCCTGGTTTCCGATTTTCAAGTGATGTGTCAACATTGCGACATAGCGACAATCAAAACCACATTGAACCTACAGCTTCCGACCTGTAACTCTCAAATCTTCAAATACCTTCCAGGAAGAAGAAATGCTGGACTCCTTGGTCAGATAGAACTCAGACAAATCACAAAGCAAAGGGGTATTATATAATATATATATATATATATATATATGTATATATATATATATATATATACATATATAACCTCCCAAACTGTAATACAGGGTGCCGAGACTGAACACAACCACAGTTCGACAGATTAGGAGATGGGATTGAGCATTGAGTAGCGTAACCCAATTCCGGTGGATGGCACCCTTTGGACATCAAAATTATGCGTAGCACCCGGTGCTTGTTGGGTGGTCCCTATTGTTATTCCGAACATCAATTAGCAACCGCGACGTAAATATGTTTAAAATTTCTGGACGAAACATTAACTTGTTATGACTGCATTCGGTAGTAGAGGGCATGGTAGAACATGAGAAGGAGCAAATGAGGGGGCGTACATAAGTGGGACCAACAGGCCACGCTCT
Organism: Carybdea cf. marsupialis auct. non (Linnaeus, 1758); assembly: GCA_010016065.2. Taxonomy (NCBI): domain Eukaryota; kingdom Metazoa; phylum Cnidaria; class Cubozoa; order Carybdeida; family Carybdeidae; genus Carybdea; species Carybdea cf. marsupialis auct. non (Linnaeus, 1758). The sequence goes on from JAAAKL020005247.1 coordinate 14,421, forward strand.
CCCCTCAGACCCTAGCCAACTTTTTGAAGCACTAAATGACTTCTAAAAGAGTCTATTCTAGCTTCAGTAACTTGCCTTTTTGGGGTTAGTTTTTTGCGTTTTAAAGCTGTTTAAAATCTAATAGGGACAAGCCTCGCCTTGTAATCTAAAAATGACGTCATCATATAGGGTCATCTAAGGTCATTCCCTCCCCCAATTTTCTTGATGCACCTCTGAGCAAAAACTAAACAAGGGGCGTCGTCACATACAAACAGCTCACGTAACCTTGACGTCCTGATTTTATAAAGAAAATGAAACACTCTGGGCAAAATCTGCACCCGCTGCATTCCTCTATCTCGGTCATTCACAAACCTTTACAACCAAGAACGCCACTTATTAACTCTATGACCCAAGTGAAGAACCATTCTCGTCACAGAGGATGTCTCAGAGCTCTGGGCCCTTGGGGCGAGCTTTTAGTCAGAAGTTTCTCCTGAAACCAGAGCACTTCAGACTCGATTGACACTTTCTGGACAAAAATCTCTTTTCAAGAGTATACTTGGTTTCTGTGACACCAACAGTCTTCACAAAAATCTCTATATCTTGTAGATTTTATCCATAAAATTAAGATAAATACACCCATACACGTATTGTTTAATAAACACTCCCTAAGTGAAAAGTTATAGCCATCTATAGAATCAAAAGTTGTATTTATTTGAAAGGAGGAGAGAAACAGGAATCAAATTTTTGTTAATTTGTCTGAAAGAGAGCTTCCTCTACAGCTGTTGGCACATCCTCCTGCAGCATTTTCGCTTCTTTCAAAGTGAAATTCATCTGATGCATGTGCCTACCCGCGCTTCAACAACTTCCTTTAGCTCTTGCTTCTCTAACAGGGGTGTGACCAACGTTCTCAAACTGGGTAAGCGAAAATATCGGTCAAGCAACCACATCCTGTTCTTTCAGGCTAGCGATTTTAGCCTCGATCTGGGCGCAGTCTCGCATAAATACGTCATCTAAAGTTCCAATGGCAGCGGTAAAAGTTGAGATAAACAGTGATAATGTCTGACACAGCCAACCTCTCGTTATTTACTGTTAACGAGCTTCGCAACTTTTTGAGACAACGTGGGGTTTTGTAATCTAGATAACTGACAAGGCAGTTATATGAATCAGCAATGAAATGTAACGTCCTTGAAATGAGTGTACTTGATGGTATCCTTTGGTTTCTCTGAAGAAGCGTTGCCTCTAGGTAGATTGCAGTAGTGTTTCGGAGTAATATATGTGGAAAGCAATCTTCTTTGATCACTATCCAAGGTATATTTTGGTCATGGTAATAGCCTTCCAGTTAAAAGGAGACACATGGACTTTCTCAAAAGAACCAAAGGACCTGACTGTGAAGACGTAAACCCTACCTTTCGTATGTAGCCTCGCTATCAAACGAAGTCAAATCGAGGGATTTGCAAACCTGAAAGAACAGTATTGCAGCCACAGTTTTTCTTAGCTTTTTCTAACGCACGAAGAATCTAAACAATATTTATTATTCTTTACAGTCGCTACCAAACCTGTTCTAACTTCCAACAACAACGGCATGATTCATGACTTCAAACTACAGGAAACCTATTCTTAAGGCAAACCACTGTTTTACAAAATAATAAAACTGCACGAAATAGAGAGTTCATTTTGTTCTTAAAGGCTTTTTTCGTCTGAACCTCCTCAGAGTACAATTCGTCAGAAAATAACCGAAAAGGGAATCAATGAAGTTATTTACCCAACTGTACAACCCAACAAGGTAGCCAATAAGAATTCTGACTGTCTGATTGGTGTTGTTTTGACCAACCAGTGTCCGTGAAGCTGAATGGTTAACCGAAAAGGCCCAGTGAGAAGACAAATGCTTTTTGTCTACAAAGCAACGGTTTTCTTGCTTGATGTGAATGGATTCTAAAACGGCCAAGTGAAAAGCAAATCTAGCTTTCCCAATTATACTCTGAGGAGTGTCATACGAAAAAAGCTTAAAAATACAAAATACAAAATGAATTCGCTATTTCGTGCAGTTTTATCACTGTTTTAATGTAAGATTTAAACAAAGCGAAAGATTGACTTTTCGGAATAGAGAGGAGCGGATGTTCCCCAGTCTCCTGTAGTCACGCCACTGCTCCTTAGCTGTCTCTATAATATCTTCTTGCTTTTTTCACTCAATGATTATTATTTATTGTAAAATGTTCCACTTCCACCGTTAACGTTGCTTTCATGTACCCCCTCCCCCCAATTTCATGGAATAATTTGAATGATATATTAATGACACCTCAGTACCATAAATTTGAATCTCTCCCTCAAACGTAAAGAAAGAACAAAAACAGACAAGGAGACATCTCAATTAATGATCTAAAAATCGTCGCCAATATCTTATTGCCAATAGACAAATTCCCATTCTCTTCCCAGAGACGGATGAAGCGCTCAAACATACGAAGTAAAAAACCCTGATTTGATCATGGAGGCTAGGGGGGTGGGGTCCCTTTCTCTGAAGAATTCACTAATCATACCCTTTAGAAGTACTTCCTATTTGTAAGGGCATCTTCTAATTCATGGGTTCCACATTCTTTTCTGGCCCCAAGTTTTGGTACAGGGGTTAGTCGGCGAATAACCCCTCTCTCTCTCACCTGAAACTACAAGATGGTATTTACATGCCAATTACTTTCAATCACTTTATGAGTGTCATTTTGACAATCAACTTTGACGGTACGCATAGAATGCAAATAATTCTGCGCGTAAACTTTTCTTCCACAGAGAAGCAATGCATACATGTTGCGGTTCTGATTTCCGTGCCAACCTTAAGCTCCTGAGTGCATCAAAATGACATAAACAGCACTGATAAAAAAGACCTTCGATAAAATTGTAATCTGGCCCGTCAAATGATGTCCTGTAACATTTTCTGCTATTTATCAAGGCTGGAGAGTAAAAATGGCACGACCAGGATGTCTTCACTTTTCTCTCGTATCTCTTCAAACTTGACATTTTCAACTGCTCTCTTCTCTATAACACTTTTTGCTGTTTATGACAGTCTGGCAGGAATCCTAATCAGTTAAAAGTCTTTGACCACCAACACCGACCGCAGGCTTCATATGTTTAGACATTTATGTATATTCCGACATTTTCTTCTTTTCATGAAACGACCTTTTTTAGTAGAAATCGACAGCGACGTGTCCAGTTAACTGCTCACAAATTTACAAGTGCTAGAGGGTGCTCTCTTCAAAGTAGATCAAATAAACTACTAGATCGACCTACGTTATGTGTCAAGAAAAATAGATTTTTTTCAGAAAGATGAGCTTGGAATCTCAAAATTTCAAGAAGCATTTGGGAAACATCGGAGAAACTTTACTTATCATAGCCGATTTTATTGATCATGAAAAGAAAGTGACAACTGTGCTTGGGTCGCTGCGATCTTGAAGAAACAAATAGTACAAAAATTCAAAAACTTTAAATCAAAAGCGAAAATGAAGAGCAATTGATCGTTGTGATTTTAATTTATTGATCAAAGTATGAAGTTCCTTCAAAGAAGGGGATATGATGAAGAGCGGTTTATATCACTTCTATATACAACAACTTTAGCACTATCTCTGTTACCTAACACCATAAAAATGTTGATACAATTTCTCAATACAAATCTATAATATACCAAACGACGCCAACTTACCAACAACGTGAAATTGCACCTCTTGCATCCAATGGAAAGGAGACCGGAAACGCTCTGTCCCTTTGAGATCCTTTCGTGCCCTCATACTCACGTTACCTCAGTTATCACAGCTGAGTAAAGGGAGTAAGTGTGACCAAGAGTGAACCACCTCGGAACTAGAAACAGGTGAGGCTAGTCTTGGAATGTAGAAGTAAGAAATATCTCACTGAACCTGTATTCTGTTGTATCGAATAATCATATCCCTTTGCCATTTAAGCCAAAAAATTATCTATTACAGCAATAGTGAAATAGAAGAGAGCCACATAGTTAGGTAGATGTAGATATATATATATAGATATATATATAGATATATATATATATAGATATATATATATATTAAAGAAGTAACAGGCATAAAAAGCAATTATTTTTAAAGAGTGGTTTGGCTCCAGGTGAGTTTTTCGGAATCTATCTGTCTTTCTAGAGAGAGAGGTACATAGATAGAAGAATAGATAGATAGATATATAATAAATAGATAAATAAATAATAGATAGATAAATAAATAATAGATAGATAAATAAATAATAGATAGATAAGTAACAGATGATAATGATGTTCCCGACTATTTGTTTATATTGATGACAAGTAGTATCAACTAGCATATCTGATGTGATAAAGCTATGCATATGATGGAATTGGCTTTCAAGGTTAACGTTGAAAAAAATGCTAGAAACGAACTGGAATACCACCAACTCTTCTCAAGCATTGGAGTAGACTGAAATTATCCTTCTGCTAGTTTCATCAATCAATCAGCCCCAGAGGCTACTGGGAGAGGGCAGTAATAGGTTTCCATATTTTAAAAATGGTTTCTCGTGTTTTTAGGACTCGCGTCATACGTGTTTAAAGCCACATCTCCTTTTTCTTCAAAGACGTCCTTTTATTATAAAAGTATGTGATTTCGGAGTTTTCTTAGCAAGAGACAAGCTTCAACTTTAATGAATAAGAATAACACCTTATTTCGAATAATCTCAATCGAGTCATAGCCCTCACAGTCTAACCGAAAAGGGAGTGAATCCGCATCTTTGTTAGAGAAATACGAGGGAGCTAAGTTTATTTACGAAAACAGAGAATTTAGAATCATCTTTGAATGTTTGCGATGGCCAACTTTTATCACTATTTCAAGTGAAAACGAGTGTTTGTTTGAATAAACCCATCTGCATAGCAATGACATGTGTACCAGGTGATGTATACCACAAACACTGACCATGTAATACTTAATATTTCCTTAAGCTTCTTGTATTACTGGTTTTGCCTTGTTATGATACTCTGTGAAGTGGTATCCCGCCTGCTTTTGGATGAAAATGTTTTTCATTGCTCTTTTATCAGCTCATATATCTGTGATCAGCGCAAAAGTCTCAGCAATTTCCCCCGATTTCCACCCTCTAAATACGACATAAACAGTCCTAGCTCTAACCCTAACCCTAACCCTAACCCTAACCCTAACCCTAACCCTAACCCTAACCCTAACCCTAACCCTAACCCTAACACT
>JAAAKL020005248.1:0-19609 GCA_010016065.2 Carybdea cf. marsupialis auct. non (Linnaeus, 1758)
AACGCCTTAAGACAGGGAATGATAATATCCTTCGATAAATCAGCACTTGATAATGCTTGAAAACCCTTTTCAATTTAATAGACTTATCTACTCTCCATTTAAGATATGAGCCTTTTCAGCATAAAGAAATGGACAAAGTATTCGCTTATTTAGCAAAGATACCAATTTTGTAATCGAGGTGTTTATAACTACTCTTTTATAGCTTTTTTGAAGTGGAATTTGTTCTCAACATCCTGGAGCTAGTACTGGTGGAAAATAAAGACGAGGGAGAGGATACAGTCATCGGCTTTCTCAATGAACATTAGATATCTGTTTTGGATCTTTTTCGTAGGTGAAGCACCTAAATTGAAACGACTAAATAGTCACTTATTTAGAGTGCTACAAGCTTTGTATCAACGTTCCTCCTAGCTATTTATTTACAGCTTTTTATAAACTCGACTTAACCTCGGCACATCCTGAAGCTATTTTTGATAAGGAATAAAGCGGCGGCGGGAGGGAGGGGGGCATGTAGGAATTTTCCCTCTTTAAAAAGGTTATTACAGGGCGGTGCCACGTATTTTCGCTTTATCCTTATTGAAAATCCGATTAAAGGGTGATAACGTACATATAGTTCAACACGTGTTACCTATTTTCACATTTAGCAGAGACATTTTGACTTTTATAAAAAAATTGTGGCCCATTTTATCAGTATTTTACGAGTTAATTTAGCCTAGTATGATGTAAAAGAAAATTAAGAAAAAAATAACAGGGTTATGCTTTAAATTTTTGTAACTGATTTTGTTCTATTTTGCAGCTTTGCAAAATTGCATTACCAACGAACTTCAATAGTTTAAGAGCTATCTTAGAAATAGAAAACAAGTTATAATGATAAAAGGACCGATTCAATCGACGTAACATGTGGTATTCCACAGGGTTCTGTGTTAGGACCGCTCCTTTTTATAATTTATGTTAATGATATGCCAAATGTTTCAATATTGCTGACACTATCATGTTTGCAGGTGACACGAGTATTTTTGTATCACATAGAGATTTACAGTCTTTGTTTAACGAAATGAATGAGAAACTTTTGCAGCTTGATGACTGGTTTAAAGCCAATAAGCTATCACTTAATGTAAAAAAGACAAAGTATATACTATTTCCTCATAAGAAAAGCAGTGACTTTACACAAGCGACATTACCAACTCTACAGGCTGGGAGCAATATAAAACAAAAGAGTTAGGACTACTACCTTTCTAGGAGTGACATTAGATGACAAATTAGATTGGGAGAGTCATGTACAGAGAGTGGAGTCAAAAGTTTCTAGGGCTATTGGAGTTATTTATAGAGCCAGAAAATTTGTCACTCGACAAGCTTTGAAATCACTTTACTTTGCATTAATCCATAGTCATATAATTTATGAGAATATTTTATGGGGAAGAACTTGCAAATCAAAATTGATAAAGCTCCATATACTGCAGAAGCGAGCTATTAGAATCTTATGCAGTGTCAACAGACTTTGCCACTCCAGACCGTTAATGCGACAATACAAAATACACAATGTGTATAAAATAAACGTCTTCGCTCCCGGATCTATTTAAGGAATATTTCAATCCTGATGCTCATTGCTATGCTACTCGCTATTCTAAAAACAACTATGTTCAACCTAGCAACGTATCAACCCAAGTCAGTTTTAGTATTAGATACAGAGGACCTTATTTTTGGAGATTATTAAATGACGACACTATAAAAGACACGCAAAATGAAGAGCAGTTTAAGAAACTTATGAAAATGGTCTTACTGCAAAATAATGATGAACTCCGCTTCTTCTAAATTCACCTCGCTACATTATGTTTGGAACTATCCATCGTAACTAACTCGTCTAGATAAATCGAAGACTATGCGCGTTGAGAGATACTTCCTGTCTGCAATTTCTTTCCACAATTTCAGAACTAAGCATTAACCCAATGATACGTAACGGTAACTAAGAAGCTTGTGTTTTTGATGACTTTAGTAAGCTGTTTTGATATGTAGATTTCATAGTTTTATGTAGTTGAGAGTTTTTCACTAATTAGTATCCATGATAGGTTTTGTGCTGTTCCAGCAACAAAACCTCTGGGGAACTACGTCCCATTAAAGTACTCACTATGTCTTTTTATGTATGTCATTATAATGAAATGCATAACTCATACGTGTAATTAAATTCACAAATCCGGACTATTTATGGTAATAATGTAAATAATTTATATTTATAAATTATAAAAAATTTATATTTATAAAAATGTTTTGTCTTAGTTGTTATGCAACTGTTATGTAAAGTTGATATCAGATGTAAAATATTTTTCCGAGGGACTAAATAAATAATGACAACAACAACAATTTGATGAAATTTTGTCTTTCAAAATGCCCGCCGCTTTCCTGTGACTTCTCCCTTTTCAAAAAAAGGGTACGTTTTGTAGAATAGTTTGTCAATAACCGTTTTTGATGAAACCCAAACTTTCAGTTTAATTCCAAAGTTGAAAAAGAATGAAAACGTCCACGATTCAAGTATGGCTCTGAATTTTTGCCTATATCACATGATTAGCTGTCAATAACATAGAATGAAAACAATATGATTTTGGACTTTGGTAGAAAAAATGACATCATCACCATTTTACATAAAAATCACATTTAATGTGCTAATCTGATAGAAGAGAGACTTATAACCGATTAAAATTGAATAGAAATTTGATAAATAAAAAAAAAATTGTAATCCTAAGAAAACACGAGACTGACGCATGATTGACGTGTGCTCTGTCAACGTAGCTACGTAACTCCCACATGATAACTTACTCTAATTCTCAAGTAGCAACACTAGCTGCGTAATATCATCTGTAAACACCTACATCATAACTCTACGAAATTGTGGAGATCAGGACAGCCATCCAATCATCCTGCTGTAGAGTTCGAAGAAGGTGTGAATAAACCAGAAATAAGCTCTAGATAGATGTGAATCACTAACATACAAGGTATAGCAGTGAAGTATTTAAGTACAGAATATAAACTACGGCGTCAAAAGGTGCTAAAAAGTGAAGGTCGGGTTTCCTATTCTAGAAACATTTTAAGTTGCAGAGAAAATGTTTAAATGTGTCAACTATGTAGAACTATCTGTATCGCCAACGTATTGAGAAAGCTTCTTAGTTGTATTCACGAAACGTAAAAGTAAGGAAACAGGAGTCGTGGTACCAATAACCCATTTCTTGTCCCGGATTTGTAGGGTTCAAACAACATAATGAGGAAAAAGGATGCATCTTTAAATGATTATTGATTCATTCGAGATCCACTGAACACTGACCTGAACAATGCAACAAAATACTATATAAACAGGAATGAATGACGCGGAATAAAGTAAGGGGGAAATTACGTCAAACATTAAAATAAATAAAAGGCCTAAGAAGATCAGTGTTTGACGAGAAACATCAGAACTGGTAAATTAAACGCTTCATGATAAGTGAGAACTCATATATTAAGGATCCCTAAGCTGCCCCCTGACCTTTTTAATACCACGCGACATGTTCTGTCACGACATGAAATGGACCACAGCCACTAGCCATCTCTTTTAATTTGGGAAGAGTTCTGATCAAATGAGTTATGTCGAGAAATTATTACCTTAAACGAATATTAAATTAACTTTCACCCTCATTTAAAGCTAATGCGAGAAGAGAGAAGTCAACAGGTTGCCTGGTTCATTAGAGCAGTGGCTAATTTGAAAGTTGATACAGGTGAGCAATTCAAATGAAGGGAAAAGTAGCTTTGTTTGAGTTACACATGGAGTCCGTAAAAAGGCGAAACGGTGAGCGTGTTCCAACAGCAATGAAAAAGCAACGAGTTGACAACGTCATTAGTACATAAACTTACGCGAAGACTTTGACATGGGCTTGGAACTTGGTCGCCTGTGTAGCATATCAAATGGAAAATGTACAAGCAACGATGTTACGCTAAAAAAACCTCTTACTTTCTTATTCTGAATTCTAAGTAGTATCATTCATTTTCAAGTTGAAGATTCAATAGAATACGAGTCTGATAGTGTAAAATAAAATAGATACGATAATGCCAAATAAAGTTCATCTTACGCATTTGCTGTTGTTAAGCTCTTCCTCAACTGCAGTCCTGCATCAAATCAGGAGGATTTATGTATCGAAGTCGCGTCACTTGCTATAGACACCATGGGTAAAGCATCCTGTGCCAAGAGACTGACTGCGATCTATTTGTACCTTGTAAATATCTGAAACCTCGCTTTGACCATAAAATCACTTGTTAGTTCAACTCTACTTAAAATTATGCAACATAGAGCGTGTTGCGTTAGAGGCAGCAGAATCAAACACCGAGACCTACAGAGCTACTGCTGTTGAGCAAAACTGTTTGAGAGGAGGTTGACGGAGTACAACAAGAGTCTATATCATTTAGATAAGGGTAGAAGAGAAAGCAAAAGGCTAGCAATTATTAAGTAAGTGGAAATACATCCTGCACTTATGTTTAAACTCAAATTTAAACCTTGATATGCGTTGAATCGGTATCAGCTTTTCTGTTCAAATATTGGCTTTCTATTTTCACTCGACGGAAAAGTTCCATGTAACACAATTATGTCGAGAAATTATCACTTTAAACGAATCTTAAATTAACTTTCACCCACATTTAAAGCTAATGCGAGAAGAGAGAAGTCAACAGGTTGCCTGGTTCATTATCGCAGTGGCTACTTTGAAAGTTGATACATTGGTTAATGCCAAGGTTGTGTCAAGGCTGCAACTTTGCCTAGAATTACCTTCGTGTCTGTTATTATAATTACACGCTCGCATCCTACAGTATTTCTACCTAAGGTTCAACTTATCAAACTTTCTATGATGAAATGCTTAAATTTAACTTTGAATTTTACAAGGAATGGCGATCTCTCTCACGTGTCTATAGCACCCAAACAAACCTTTCTATTCCGCCTCTCGCTCCCTGGAAATTATTCCCACTAAACACAATAAACTCTAAACATCAGCTTCTATCTTCGTACACACAAATGTCTCATTTCCACATATCCTACACCTATATGAAAGGTGCTAATTATAAGTATTTTAAACTGACTTAGAAAATCTAAGGTCACCTTTTAATTCACGTCCCACCACTATTCAGGGTTTTCTCACGACCTGATGCCTAAACTAGTGTCTCAGGTCACCCAAACATACTAACCACTACAGGGAAACAGCTTTTACCCTTCCCCCTCCTTCTTTTAAGATTTAACAACTCGCTAAAAATCACCCCTTGTCTCTGAATGACTCCAAAATCCCCAGCCTTGCGTTGTCTCCTGTTTTCTGCTCATTCTAAAAATGTCTAATGACTTAAAAGACCAACTGTTGGCTGAGTGGCCATGACAGTTCCTTCACTTTGTTTTTACTTTGGGCATTGCAATACCAAGACTACGTTATCGGACCTCTGTGACAAACAGAAAAATGTGCATTAAATTGAATTTTCATGTGACTTATATTATTTTAGTAAAGCCATATCTTGACTACTGAACTCATAGAATTATATGCATCATATATATGTTTATAGAAATCTATCATCATGACAATGAACAATTGTCATCAACCCTGGATGAGAACTCAACGGAGACACTGGAAGAAAGAAGTGAGTGAAATCTTCCCCAGGAACTGTGAATAGGTGTGTAGAGTTAAGAAAATCTTGAGATTGGTTAGCAATCAATACTAACACAGATATAGTGAGGTGAAACGTCTAAAATTTTTGTTGACATGTGACATCATTTCACAGGATAACTAATTCCGTTTTACCACCACACACAAGTTACTTCAGACTTTTTTTGTACTGTTCCAACTCCAACAGTTTGCAGCGTTGTAACGTACTCATTTACTTGACAGTGTGAGACTGGCTATGTCGGGCGCAAGACTTTAAGGGTTCGTTGACAGAATTAAGAAGCATGCTTTGCCTTGCATTCGCCAAGCATAAGCTCAGAGGTAACAAAATCACTACTAGGCAATGTGACTCTGCTATAGGGAAGCACTTGCTTAAATCCCAGACTGCGCAAACATGTATACGAATGTCTTCTTCCATACAATAAGTAAAGCTAAGCCTGCTTTTCAATTGGCCGTTCTGGAATCCGTCTACATAAAAGCAACAAAACCGTTGCTTTTGGGCAGAAAAAAACTTGCCTTTTCATTGGGCCTCTTCAGTAACACAGTTGGGTATTAGTTTTATTGCTTACTTTTCCTGTTCAATTCTGACGATTTTATACCCTGCGGAGTGTCAGACGCAAAGAGCTCTCAGTACAAAAATGTTCTCACTACTTCGTGCAGTGCCTTTCCTAAAAAACGAGACACAGTTTCGAGATTATGCATAGTTATATGTTCTAAAGAGCCTAGGAGATTATCATTAAGGCCCCTGAGTAGCCCTGAATGGAAGATCAATGAAGGAAGACTGCTAATACTATCACTTTACATGTATGTAAAAATTTGTTAGACTTGGCATTCTCAAACCCTCAAAAATCGTCCTCTACATTTGATAATATTTGGTCAATTATTTCTTTCTCTACAAATACGAGATTCAGGCTCAAGTTTATTCCTAGTAAATTGTTTTATAAGAGTCAGATTTTTATGCTTCTTCACTTGATTGTTGAGAAACCTCGGATAATTTTCATCGTATTCTTTTCTTTGATCATATCAGATTTTGCTGTGATAAGCATCGAACCACTCTCGGAACATCATTTATGGACTTTGATCTTTCCAATAGAAGCAAAATTATTTCAAATATGAGATATTCGATGCAAATCATCTTGTAAGTTCCCTTGTTTTTAAAAGTTTAAGGGCCTTGTGGGCTAGGGCTTGTGCATCCATGGGTAAATACTCCCCTGGAACTAATTAAAAGCTTGAAAAAAATTTTCTTCACGTGATTGAAATTGTATGCATAATTTTTTAACTGAAGTAAATGACACAAAAAAACTCAGTGTGGCGATTTTTAAATAATTGTTATATTTAAACTGTATATTTTCAAATGGAGATACGTAACCTCTTCTGATGTAAGATCTATTGTTCCCTATATTTTTCTGATAAAAAACCTCTGTGTGGAGATATTTTATGGAGGCCTTACTATCAGTAAACAAAGGGGTACAGGTAATCCTGTAGAGAATCTTAGGTCTATGATCACAGCATGGTGAGGTATAGAGACCCCTTCCTTTCCTCACCACCTTTATCCTGTTTCAGCTAAAACCAGCTACCCATTTTCTTAGTGCCTTTGCAATAGAAAATTTTAGATTGACGGACAATCGTGACCTCACAGCTTTGTTCTTGCTAGATCAGCTGTCTACAGACGTAGTTACTTCTCCTCCCTATATAAGGTTTTGCGTTAGGGGTCTTGTGCTTTTATCCTCGTAACATCTTTGCTTGAAATCATCAACTAAAGGTACTCCTGCATTGGCGTCCATAACGTTTGCTTTTCTATACAATGGAAAGCTACCTGCCACGTGAAAGCATCCTATACATTTTACAGCTTACGAAAACTTATTAAAACCTCTTTGACACTTCTGATCTGGTGCTGCCCGTTGAATCTTTTTTTTCTACCCATTCATTTTTTTGACTATCTAAAGTCATTAACTTTATCAGACTCTACCACCTTCTTCCCTTTTCTCTATGTGTTTATATTTTGAAGACCTGCCATCTCATAACCTGAAGAGATCGTTCAGTGAATGACTAACCCTCACGCCATGACGTCCTTCCCCACACTTCAACACCGGCATTCTCCTTCTTCTATACTGGCAATCTCCATCTTCTACACTGACAACCTCTTGCTTCTACACTGGCAACCTACTGCTTCTACACTGGCATTCTCTTTCTTCTACACTGGCAGTATCCTTCTTCTACACTGGCATTTTCCTGCTTGTACACTAGCATTCTCTTTCTTCTGCACTGGAATTCTCATTCTTCTTTTACAACCGAATCCTTATCCTCGTAAAATCGAATTGCCCTCCTTTTTATTTCTTTTCTACTAACTATAATCTGCATTGATTTAAGCTTCTGGCTATTATATATCTTTCAGGTATATCTTCTTCCACATAATCTGTCCACTTCGCTGTAGTTCCTAGTAGTTCTCCTGTAGTTCCGAAGAGTCTTGATAGGAGTAAAGCCCTTAAAAATAATGCTCTTTATATCAAGACCCAAATAGGGTAAAAGAAACCGTTTTGCTAGTTAGTGTATGTAACTTTCGCTATGACCATCTTGGAAACAGATGATCCGTGACAATTTTGTATTTTTGTATCCACGCAAAGGCTTGGAGTCTCTCCTTGATTGGAGTTATACGAGATGGAATTGGATCTAGGCTGATTTTAATACCTTGTTAAATGCTTAAACAGATATTTATTAACTCCTGGCTTAATACAGAAACATCTGTGGAAGATACTGATAAAGAAGAGAAGAAGCAACACCATTTTATTATTGAAGATATAATCACTTGTCTACATGAATTCTCAGTAAATTGGCAAATTGTCTAAAAATGTCAGCTATTGTTGTAAATTGGCTCGTCAAATACTTTAGGGCGGACTAATTGTGTACATTGAGCAAGAAAAATGGGTGAGTGTCCGAGTAAATACAAAATGGACACGAATTAAGAATCAATGCTACTCTAATATCTAGTTCTATTACAAATAGACTCATTTGTTATTACTCCTAGGCTTATGCTGTAATAATTTTATCACCAATGTAACCTATTTATAATTTAGTTCCTAAAATTTGAACAGTATTTGGTAAACCTGTCCGCGTATTTGGTCAAAATTTATGATATCCGTGCAAGATGATATTCTTGGGTGCATGTAGTAATGTACTGTAGAGTTGTGATCTTCCTTTTTATAGAATAACACGGAAAGAAACAACAGGGTTGTTTGAGTCTTACTGAATATGTGGTATCGAACCTTCAACTCAATGATGGTGGGAACGCATCTGATTACATGTCAACACACCAAAGATCAACTCGATCCTAGTGTAAGAATCCGTTTACTTGCTCAGCATCTTAACTTAGCCAAAAAAAAGGAATGGCATGAAATTCTGTCGTCGTTACAGTATGTGCAGTTACTTTTCTTTCCTTATAGATTACCGTATGGTAGGTTGCATCTATGGAAACCCAACCTCTACAGGCCAATGACATGATAAAGCCGTTTCAAAATGTCTTCCAGACGTAATCAAGTACTATAACTCTCTTTTGAGATCTTACTGCGTATGTGTGCAATGTCATGGCCTCAAAAGTCAAAACATTTCTCGGTATAAAAAGAAGAAGTGTGTTGCTTCAGCATTGCTATGTCTGGAAACCTGCCTTGATAAATTTCTTCTTTTCAGTGAACCAAAACGTCCAGTCCTTAATAGTCACATGTTTAGTAACGTGCTACGATTCGTTATCACGTGTTTTGCTTGATTGTGCATAACATACTTACACAGCAGACAAAATAAAGTATAACATCAATAGCCTTGGTCTAACTTCATCATCAATGATCATCGGCTTTAGAAAGATTAAACTTTTTCCATGGAATATCTTTGTTTTTGTGCATGAGATTATTGTCCTTGATCAGGTACCATAAGCAGTAATATTTACTTAAAGTTCCAGAAAAGTTAGAATTGGTGCTATCTCTTCGAATCCATTTTCTTCTTCATTAGTGACGGAAGAAACCCCTACCCGAGATATAAATATGAAAATAAGGGAGACATTAGCAGCAGAATTTTAAACGTTTAATTCTGCTATTCTCTTAGACATAAGATTTTGGAATCCCACATCTCGAAACATAATTACTTTCAATAGGGAATTTACTCAATTACAAAACAATAGTACATGGATTGAATAGAGATTTTGACAGACGCAGGTTACACTTAATTAAGGAATTCTTGAATTGAGACCTGGTATTGATTTGTGACAATCAAATTGAATTGAACAATTAAATACTGACGTTCCTATCTCAGTAAGGGGCAAAGAAGCTTGTGGGGATTTAGAAATTGCAGCAACATTGTCTAATAAATCACAGTCCAAAGCAAAACAGAACTGACGCAAAATCTTTCTATTTGTAGCTTTCTTCCCCACCCGCAACTGTTATTGGAACAATAAATGCGAGGGCGTAAGATGAAGGCGGTAATCCTAAAAGAATAATTTCCTTTTCTCTAAACAACTCAATCTCGTGAGTCAAGATTCAATTTCGAGTTCTTGGGCCTGAGATAACCGTTGCCTTTCGATGCATATTAGTCCTACAATTATAAAATCCGACACCCTTTGAAACTACTTAATTGCTGCTAAGATCAGAAATAAAATGTATACAAAGTGGCATTATATGATGGTGCTATTTACCTCTTCCTGTAACAAAGGGTATTGCGTACCAGATATGTCCAAAACAATGGATTAGGAACCTTCAATGTCGTAAAAGGCACTTCTCAAAACATTCAATGCTATTATGTATAAAATGATTATAGTCCTCAATGCAGATCAGACGAAGCTGTTTTGGCAGATAGCCCTTTCCTCAACAGCATAAACAAGATACGTCAGGTTTCGACTTCATTCTTAATTACGTTACCTGCATTCCCCTGCACCATTGTAATTTGTTTGTGTTTTTCTGTTAAGATCAATGAGAGCAATGGAATCATCATATGGGAAGTTTCTCATATTTTTAGGAAGGGCTTGCTCATGGTTTAACGGTGTCTTTTATTAGGAAAGTACACTGTAAGCTTCTGAAGAACAGAAGAAAACGATTCTGTTAAGTGAGAATCTTAACAGTTAAAATGTTGTCAAATAGATAAGGTTCTTAGAATTATGATTACCCCTGCCTTGTTCATGAAACCGCTGGTTTTAAAGACCTTGGATTTCAGTGGCGGTTTTTGAGAGTGGCCGACGGGGCCATGGCCGGAGCTCCTGCACTTAAAAGATAACAAATAGGTGTACTCACGCATATTAATCTTGTTCAAGTAATTGGGAAATAGGAAACTAAACACAGTGGACGGAAAACTGTGTCCCCTAACCCTCAGCATAACATTTTCATACCTAAAGCCCCCTGTGATTCATGACGTCATAGAGATCTTCAACCTTTATTCGACCCAGGGTCTCGCACCCTCAAAAAACGCCACTTCTGGATTTATTCAAAAATATCAAACTGGTCGAAAAATAAATAGAATACGAGACAGTGGCCTAAATATCAATCTAAGATTTCGATTTTTTGCATTGAAAACTTGAGCATGTTTTTGCACGAAGAAGGAAAGGGAAGGAAACGATACTGCATTGAGGTAAATAGTCAAATAAGTGAAGTAGTTTTTCTCGTTGTTAGGAAGGAAAATTACATTTAAGATTTTATTTGATCTATCAGTTTAGTGAGAAGCTGTTTTATATTTTGTGAGTCACGACTTTTCTCTAAAAGCGCTATATTGTATAAATTAAGTGAGCACAGCACTTGAAGGTTGGCGTTTCTTGCAGGTTGGCAGTGAACTTCAGTGAATTTTCAATCTTTCTGGTGTCGGCTTTTAAGTGTTTGAACCCTTAAGTACAAAGTTCATTAAATGCATTTCGTTTTTAGGTACAATATCTAACAAATACTTGCAGCGATTTGGGTGCATGGTTTATTATATGCTTATGTTTTGTACTCTGGGGAAGACTGGCTTGACCGGTCGAGATATAAGTCACCAACAATGATTAATACAACTTAGTGCTACTTTTCCGTTTAGCCTGATTTCTTGTCTAATGTTTAATATATGCTTGTAACCTATCTGTGTAGCTATCCTTTAGTTTTTTAGCTTCTAGATGCATATAGGCACATTTCGTAAGATTGTTATCTTTTGGTACAGCTCAAAACTTTTCAGCCTTAAGATACGTTACAATCGTCAATTTCTATATCACATGCAGTAAATGTTACGAGAGAAAACAAGGGATTTAATGAATAAAGCTATATATATCAAAAATACAGAAGTAAACAATTTTAGATCAAAATAAATTTTCAATGATGATAAAAACTTTCGTAACTTCTTTCAACAGAGCTCAATCTTATCTTATTAAAATCATTTTTAAATTTAGTCGACTGTTAGCTCTTGTATAATCTAAAGATAAATTATTATTATAGACACATTGTTCATAAATGGCAATTGCAACTACTCAACTCGCTTGCCAAAACGGATTCTTGTGACGGTTTTTTAACCTTGTCCATGCATGACACTCAAAAATCAGTGGAGGGAGTACAAATATTTAAGTTGCTATAAAAAGTCGGGGGTTTTCATGTAATAACTGACTTAAATTTGATTTTTTTTTGTAATATATGAAACTATCATGGTGTGAATGGATTTGCAAACATTTAAAAAGGAACATTGGGTGTAAACACGCCATAAGTGCAATTTCCCTGAGTTTATGCAACTGATATTTATTTACTATCCTTGTTTTGAAATGGCTGCCATGTACTAGCTATTCTTTCAGTCTCTACATACTCTATCTTCACACAAGTCTCATTGCATTTGTTTTAATGATATCGGTTGATTATGTAAGTTCCGGAAAACTAAAGTATATATTGCAATAATCATTTAGCTCACTGGGTTTATTAAAAGTTGCAGATGTGGGAAGGAAACATTCCTGTAAAGGGATAATAATATGAGAACGATCAACTTGATCTTGACATGTCGGTACCGTCACTGTTAACACAGTGCGGTACGCCCTCGAGAGAATCAGGTAAAGGAAACCAAGACGCTGTAGTTTACTTTCTTTTCATATACGAAAATGGTAATAACTTTATTATGGGATTTGTAGAAGATACATTCAGTATCCAGGGCTTTTATTTTATGATGTTTAATCCTATATTTGTTACCACATATTTTACATCATTACTTGTAGAGTTTGTCTAAAGTTACTACAGAAGTTGATTTCGTATTGCAATCAACGACAGATCCACAATGTTTATTTTTTTAATAACTCGAAGTGGTTGTTTCCTTTGAAGAGTTGATGTTTAGACGAATGAAAGATGAAACATATTTCTTAATTATGTCCCACTAACCGCCACGACGTGCGACCCACATAGGCACCGTCGCACTGCTTTAAAAAACGTCCAGGGCTGCAATCGTTAGAGTGTTAAGTGTACAGAACAGCCCTGAGTAAACTTTTGTACACTTAAACACGGTAACATCATATCTAAATGGTATATGATTTATTTTTGTATAATCAACAGAAGCAGAGCAACTTCTGAAGTAGATGTTTCACAGATGTTATATACAATGATTTCTTATTGAAACTCTCTTCTGGTATCAAATTTAATTGAAAAAGCTACCCGGTATGCGGAGGGAAAGTGATGACGTCACAAACCAAAAGTCTTAGAAATACTACAATCTGACTCCAGGTATCGAAAGCCAAACTTGGAATAGACTGTTTCTCAAAGTAGCAGACCTGTAGTGTATATATTGTTTAAACTAGAGGTGTTTGAATCTCAAAAATCTCTGGTCAAAACTCTGCTAATATTCCTTAAGTTAGGAACCAACATTAAACAAGAAGGTTTTGTTAGAGAGATTTAAAACTTTGAAACCTGATATCTCCGTGTTGGGAAAGGGCATCACTTTCAATTTTGGCCATTGACGTTCTAACTCGTAAGGTAACATGAAAATTGAGTTTTTTACCCTTAATTAAAAAATGTTCAAAATCACACTTTCCCACTGCATTATGTTGGGAGAAATGATAGTCTAAAGTTGAAATTCGTAACTGTGGTTGAGGTCTTATAATTAATTTACTCCTGCAATTAATATTCGATTGCTTACATTCTGTAGCTGGAGAGTCAACGCATATAATTTTGACTTGTTTTCTTTAAAAAATTAGTATTTACGAGTGAATCTGTTGGTAGGATACCATTTAAATAGCAGCATCGAGACATAAGGCGTTGAGTAAGCTGAGAATGATGACATCCGAAACACTTTTGGTTTCAAGTAATTTAGTTTTGAGAATCATGGTGCTGAAATCTTTGAGGATATCTGGTATTTTATCATGATAGCGAGAAATTCTTAACGTGTTATATATCAGGTTCTAGTTGGTACAAACAATTAATATATACATAATATATGAGGTGGAAATTTGCCATAAAGCCTTACAGCTGCCCTTTGAGAACTGGTAGTCTGGCTGTCTTCCAGACCAATGAAATAATGAATCGTAGACTAATTGCACGGAATGCTAGATTTCACGAAGATTCCTGTGGTATGTTTACTATTAGTGATGTCAGCTGCATGGGTTTGTTGATGAAGCACGGGAAATCAATTGGGCCTTTCTATGATTCATGTCAACGATCCCCAACATTTGTATGCAACACAGTTATGTTCAGAAGCAGGGATAATAAACAAAATGGTATGTAAAGGTGGAGCTAGGAAACTTTGCTCTTGTTTGTAAAGTAGTGCCGTGACTTTTCTTTTACAGTAAACAACATCTGAAACAGTTATTGAAAATCAGCTTTGCTCTTATCACATAACAGTAAGCAATACATACACCGCAATTTCTTGACTTATCGCTGGTTGGGAGGGAGGGGTAACATGAATGATGCGTAACGCTTTCCTTACTCAGTTCTGTTTAAGGGTTGGGGGGGGGTGGTAAGTGGAACTACCTATTCCTTACAAGTTTTATAATGTTTGCTCAAAGCCACAAAACTAGGAAATGGTGTTCAGGGAGTGTTTATACCTGTTTTCAAAAAAAAAGAAATTCTAAAATCCTCAGTTGATACCGACAACTCTCTTGTGGAGCACGGGCCAGTTCTTGATAAAACTCCTGTTAAATTTCTGTCTCTAAAAGAAAGCTTTGGGCAAACTTTCATACTTCATAGAAACTAGCGCCAATTAAAAAAGCATTCTTTTCATACATTCCAAGCACCTGAGCATCATAGCGGATGTGGATAAGTGGGATAGATGAAATCAAATGAGAAACAACAGGAATTTCTCGATTTTCTGTAGCTCTTTAAAAATGGCGGGAAGTCATTAGTAAAATCTTCTGACGTCAGTAATAATGCCGTCTTTGATATAAAGAAATGTTTTGCTGTGGACGATGAGTGTAAAACCTTTTGTTGAAAACTAACGACGGATGTTAGGTGATGGATAGTGTAGATAGTTTATGAACACCCGTCCATAGTATGGGATGCTGCGACCCAGCCCATAGAACAGAGCTGAAACGACTTCCGTATGTGCTATAGTATAAGTAGGTAAATTAGGAATCATTTGAAAGCGTAGCTGCGATGCATAACGTCCGAGTGACAGCCATCGCAGAAAAGTGTTTTGTTTATTCTCTAAATTCAGACGCCACGTCGAGCTTAAGCGTTTAAAAACCTATCGCCGCGCTGAACTGAGAACTCCCACCTCACATAACCTGATCGACTCCATTAACTACATCCGGTAACCAATGTTTGACTCCTAACAAGATTGAGTGGAGAGGGGGCACGGGAGAAGTTATTTCTGTACCAATTTACTATATTCACCGAATTATGTGACTGTGAACTGGTTTGTAATGAACTTGTAAAGCTCAAGGACTGCGATCTGCATATAACCAATTGGGGATTTTCTGATACACGTCGGTAGGGTACAACCTGCTAAATGCGTCGAAGGTGCCGAAAACAAGGTATCTCACAGCTGAAGTTTTCCCAATAATCAGACCTCCAAATTTGTGAACGGTTTAAAAGAACAGTGACACCCTGCGATCGGTAAACATTCTCTGAATCAGATTGCTAGTAGAACAGTGGAAAAGAACTAAGGAAGACCAGACCGGACACATTCCATTGTAGCAGCATTCCATTGTAGCGTTAATACTTTCACACATCTAAGCCAAAGATGATCCTGTACACAATAAATAACAAATAAACCTCTCTCAATTTATGAGTAGTTTGGAGTGCTAAATTTCATTTATAGAATCTTATCACTTACTATGCCTCTTATTCTCATTAAACAATTTCTTTCACTAATCGTCGAAAAAAGCCTTGTTGTCAATAGTCCAGGAGAAGTACAGACGCTCGTCGCTAAATAATGTCTGACTCTTATATAACGATTTTGTGACAAAAATACTTGCTTAACAGTATGCACATGTATAGGTAACCCATATCCCATTGGCGATTACTTTAAACTAATAACACAAACTAAGGATACGTGAAACAACCAGTTTTTGCTACTTATACCAAAAACCCGTGCAGCTGTGGTCTAGTGGTTAAGTAATCGGACTCTCATGGCGGAGGTTGTAGGTTCGAGTCCCGCGTAGACCGATATAAAGACTGTCGGTTGGGGAGTGCAACGGGAGACCACCCCTGCAAATGTGCTCTCTCGCCAGGATATTGCTGGCTGGGCAATAGGCTACGCTCGAAACCGAGTGTGTCACAAAAATACCAAAAACCAAAGTGAAAAAAACTCGGAAGCAAAGTAATATAATACAATAACTTATCCAACAAGTTCGATCCCTACTTCCTCGGGAGGCCGCAATCGAACAATATAAATCAGCAAAACGGTTCAAATCCCAACAGCCTGAAGATGGGAGAAGTATTTCTCAAAACGTAGCTCCGAAAATGACTACGACTCAAGACGTGATAAAAATACACCATCAATGGCAACAACTGAGTCGGCAAGAATATTAAGCACAATAATTTATCATTGGACATTTGACGAGGCAATAACTGCGCTTGTTTCTACTAAAGAGTGCCGCTGTTTTTTAAATGTATTTACCAGTACCTGGTGCTCATTTCTTTCTTCCCTTTTATTATTTGGTAGCATTTTACTAATTCCTTTTCTGTTGAGATTTACGTCCTCAGACGTATTTATTGTTAATAGGAAATTGTAAATATTTTGAGATGTCTTTAACAAGACTTACACGAAAAAAGTTACAAAAAGTGCAGTGACAGAAGACGGGTTGGATTCCAGGCAGCCCCAATAGTTTTTAAAAATTTCCACTTTTGCCAGATAATAAGCTGTATAGAAAGCTATGTAGATATATATACAAAAAGCTATATAGAACGTAACTCAGTCTGAATATAGACATCCTTTTGGCATCTAGATGTGATACTAAGGAAAAGCTGATGATGTTACTGTGGAAAGATTATCATTATTTTTATTATTATTATTAGAAAGGTTTTGCTTGTTTCAATTAGAACAACGTATTTTATCTTTGGTAAAAGAAATAAAGAATGGCCCGAACCAGATCTTTTGACTTGGTAGGAGACATGTACCATACCCATCCCTGTATACCTTGTTTGTAAGCGAGTACTGGAATTGTAATGGCAGAAAGAGAAGAAATAAATTGAAGTTTAAAAAATTATTATTATTATTATTATTATCTTATTATGGCCGTGAGGTATTTATAGAAAGACAGATACTCTATTCACAATTCTTCGTTTTAATTTTTTAAAGATTTATCATCATCAGACTCTATCATTTATGCCGATATTCAGGCAGTCATATAACAACCGATCTTTACAGTTATAGAGCTTTCTAAACAACTTAAACAGCATGCGAAGAAAAAGTTGTTTAAATGCTCCGTGTGAAAGTTCTATGAAACGGTTCTGTACCGTTACACAACACAGGAATTACATAAGGGATGAGGTTATTTGGAACATGTGCATGCGTAGCATGGCTTAGGATAAGAATGCTACAGGTACGCTGCACGAATGAGAAGGAGACGAAGTTACTGGAAAGAAATGTGGTAGACGGATGTCATATAAAGCAATCAACGAAAGAAAAGGAAGCTTTAGGCCTGAAACTGTTTTTGAAACAGTTAACTGAAGTTAGATTCGAACAGTAAAGAGGGGAAATTTGCGCAGTTTAAGAGGAAGACTCGCGCCAAGTTTTTATAACTACAAAACCTGCTATGCAAACTACAAGAAGAAGAACAAGAATACAATTTCAGGGCGTATATCCATGGGGTTGCCTGATGATGAGTTGATCTTTTCTACTAATACAATTGTCAAGTTAATCAATATTTGGCCAAACGAGTTCTAAAGTCTGAAAATATGAAAAGTAAGAGAGTAGCAAAAGAGGGCATCTTCCGTAGTGATTTACGGTTGGACAGGAAGAGAAACAAATTATCATAAACAGTGCTAAATCTAGGGATCCTATAGGTCTTCTGTTTTTTTCTTCGCCTTCCTTAGCAAATAACTTTCTGAGGCATCAAAGTTGGCTAACGTTATTCTATGTATCCTTAAAAACTTCAAAATTAACGGATAGAAAAAAAATTGAGGAATATAAAAAAGAGACAGTTCGACTTAAAACCTGTAAGTGTTTAAGTAATTTGCCGTAGGTATGCTCGGCTGTCATGTAAGACAATTTACTTTTGCGTAGTATATTGCACAAACGTGCGCTTTTGAGGTATCCCTATTTCAAGTTTGATTGTAGGTATCAGCATTACGTTGATGCACATGGCGGAGCCTTAATGATCCTGTCTCTAATCAAAGTAAGGACTTGCTTATTACCTATTGTCTGCCATATCATACTCTTCGTATTCTTCACTGATGAAATGTATCTCAGAAGCAATTGATGATGCATCATCCATGCAACAATTCCTTCTAACTAAAGTACTAAATGCAGTAGGCTGATCAAATCATAAGAAAATGATTTTAAAATTGGGAAGTAAGGACTTGTATTTGTAAACATAAATTGTATTAACAAATAGGTGGACGTAACTCTTTGTGGAAGAGAACAAATTTCTTTCTCTGTTTTGAAATTCATTTCTAGCTGCCTAGCCACAAACCTCAGTTTGCTTAAAGGGCATTTGTATTACATTTTAGATAAACAAAGAACCATCGTATTTTTATTTCTATTCAAAGTTGCTTTGTTTTCTAATAACATACATTCTGTGAAGTACATAGGTCATTCGTATGGCTCAGCAAGATCTAAGGCATTTACCTCATAGCTAAATGCTAACTCCTCCTTGTGGATATGCAATCCCTCTCCTACTGCCTACTAACCAATGGATTAATTTTGCTTTAAACAAAAATTACCAAGATTTATTTAGAAACAATAAGAAGTGATGCGTCAAATTTTGTTAAGTTTGGAATTTGGTATGAACGCAATTATTGGAGGCGTTTCAAGGGAAAACAAATCCAGGTGAAATGCTAATCAAACAAAAAAGGGCCTAATAATTTATCCATCAACTGATTTGTGAATTCTTCTAAATAAAGAGTTGGCGTCATGTTTTTCTTAAATTTACTCCGCTCTTATGATCACGTCCGTTTTAACCCACTATTTCATTTTTATTTTCCTCCCCACTGAGGAAGTAATTATTTATTTTCAACGCACTCTGGTACGTATCATTTGAAAGAATAGCACAACACAAATTTATGACCTAACATACCATTGGTCTCGATTTCATATATTTCAAACAGACGCTGTAACTAGGTTACACAAGACAAGACAAAATAAGTATGGTTATGGGGGTTGTAGCAGTAAATGTGCTAGCTTTAATAGCAGTTTTGCCTTTAAAATGAATCGGGCAAAATGTAAAATAGGAATTAGTAGTTTTGCTAGTAATAGTAGTAGTAGTATCGGTAGTAATAGTAGTAGTAGTGGTGGTAGTAGTAGTAGTAGTAGTAGTACTAGTAGTAGTAGTAGTAGTAGTAGTAGTAGTAGTAGTAGTAGTAGAATTAGTAGTAGTAATAACAGTAATAGTAGTA
>JAAAKL020005249.1:0-19608 GCA_010016065.2 Carybdea cf. marsupialis auct. non (Linnaeus, 1758)
ATTATCATTATCATTATCATGATCATTATCATTATCATCATCACTATTATTATCATTATTATCATTATTATCATCATCATTATCATCATCATTATCATCATCATTATCATCATTATCATAGTCATTATCATCATCATTATCATCATCATTATCATCATCGTCACTATCATCATCATCATCATCATCATTATTATTATTTTTATCATCATTACCATCATCATCATCATCATCATCATTATCATCATCATTATCATCATCATCACTATCATCATCATCATCATCATCATTATTATTATAATTATCATCATTATCATCATCATCATCATAATCATTGCCATCATTATTATCTTACTTGGGTACTATCAGCATCTTTACAAGACAAAAGCAATAAAGCAACAGAGTTTGCTATTTAATTATAAGATTCCAATATCAGGGATGGGAATGCTAGCAGCCCCCGCTGTAATTATAAATGTTGCAATATAGCGGTAATGATTACTTGAAGATTATGGCTTGTTAAGGTTGTTATGCGATCTACTAGATATATAAAAGCACTTTGTTGTATTTATAGTATTGTAGACGCTGATGCCACATCAAAACGTTGCTCTTGTAATTTCTAGTTTATTTATCATGTCTGAAATATTGCTCACTCTAGCTGGGCAATAGGCTACGCTCGAAATGGACTATGCAAGTAAAAAATAAGAAATATACGAACTTAGATAAACAATTTCGTTTCATAGGCTTTCATTTATCGAACTTAGTCTGAAACCATCGGTATTACGTATTCGGCATTAGCCATACAACCTCTATACGATTGCCGAACACCTTACAAACTGTGGCAAAAATCTCAGATATTTCCCTGATTGATTATCTTTAGTTTTGTCGTCAGAAAGCTAGATTAACTACGAGATGGAATTTGACAACAAGCGTCATCACTCGTTGGCACTAAATTAATTAAAAGGCAATTATTAGTTAATGAAAGGTAAAGATACTTTGGCTAAGTATGACTAAAAATTACGTACTTTAGACAAAACACTAATAACGATGTCTCGTTCATCGTTCCCATTCGACAGCCTTATATGAAACCACTTCTTATACGGGCTAAACAGGTGATTATCTTTCCGTTCTCCGATCGACAACAAATTTCAGTCGTGGCCGTTGATTCCAAGCCTCTTTTCCTAAGCAAGTCAGTAAAACAAACCCGCATTATGTAATGAAATTCTTCATTTCTCACCGACATAGTCAGGTATTCATCAACAACATTTAAAGTTGCATTGTAGTGCGCTGATTATGCGAGACCTTCTCATTTTTGATGAAATTGAAGGAGATAGTGTTGCTGAACTCTGCACTTTATATGCCCCTTGGAGAGCTGGGGCTGGCAGGGTGGCTGCTTTTAAAGATTAGGCAGAAAGATGATGTTTTTTACCTCAGGTAATAACTTCGTTTTGTATGACATCTCGTTTTCCACGAAGAAGTTTATGTTTGAACTTCCAAACAACTTTTAGTCAAGGTCTGTCGCTATTGTCAAGAAATGACTTCGGTAGTTTGTTTCAAGAATGCTTGCTGTTTACCTTTGATTGCGATTTTAGGGCCAATTCCACTTTATCTCAATGGAAAACATGTACACGTATACTGTAAGACATTGTTTTCTCCCTTTCGTTTAGAAGAAGGGAGTACTCGTGGCAAAAGCAGTCGAGATTTATTATGTGAACTGACAAAAACGGATATTGCGTGTTGTTCTAAAGAAAGTAGTTATGGCGTCAGTTCATGATGTTACATTTATTTACTCGTTTACACTGAAATGAATAGTAGCGGAACAAAAATAATGGAATAACAGTTATTGTCGATGGCATTTCCTTAACTCAATTTAGCTATATAAAGGGGGCGCTCTGCGTGTATAGATACGCTTGCATTTGAAGGCCATTTGACGATAGTATTAGCATGGTAAGTAGTCTCGCTACAGAGCAGCTACTCTCATTGTCTCGTTTATAATGCTATGATAGTACAAGTAAATTTGAGTATAAGCCCGACACGGATTGCATTTGCGTTTCTAGACTGTAGGGTTTTAAAATGCTTGTTTGTATTCACTTTGTCATAACGACGGCTGCTGCGAGACCTTAACGTTGGTCTTCAGGGATTGTAACAATTTTTATAGGGCCTCCGGGACCGGGAATGGACGTGTGCAAATGATTGCAGTTTCCGTCTAACGAGCTTATATATATATATAAAGTTCGAGGGAACGCCGTCACTTAAGTGAATGGGGAGCAACTCTATGAGTATTTTCTATTTAAGTATAAAAAATCGATAAGGTTGTGTATTGATTGATTAGCTCTAGAATAGCTTCTTCGTTTATGGTATCGGAGGTGAGGAACCGGCAGTACCCCAAAACCACGTACAAATCAGTAGTTAAAAAGGTGTTAATACTTACAGCTACAAATACCAAGATATCAATTTTCCATGTCAAAAAGACACAGCAGACTCTTTTTAATTGAAGTCTCAGGAGGACTAATTTTTTGTTTTAGAAAAATACAGAGTGTTGACCTACTTCTCTGAAGTATACTACAAGTGTTTTCCTATTATTACTAGATCAATTAACAACTCAACCAAGTTCCAGAGTTACGGAACAAGTATTCAAGGATTTATCACCATAGTATTTCAAATCTTTATAGTGACAGCGGGGGGCGTGCTAGCATTCCCAACCCTAACACCAGAAATCTCAAAATAATCCAAATCAAGAAAGGTTAAATTACAATTACAGTAGGTTACGATAAAAAATAACATTAGGATAACTAAATTGGTGATGATTAAAATTTTGAGTAAACTTTTTTGCTTAACTTCCTTTGCTTTGCTTAAGTAAGATAATGATGTATGAAAGACAGGGCGATTTTAATAATATTTAGATCACCCTGATGGTAGATGATGATGATGATGATGACGATGACGATTATTAGAATGTTAATAAGGTTATTATTCTAAGGACCATTATGATACTGACTACCATCAATAGTGCTAGAAATAAGGATGACTTTAAATAACCTCGACAGCCGTTGTTACAGTGATGATGATGATGATGATGATGATGATGATGATGATGATGATGATGATGATAATGATGATGATGATGATAATGATGATGATGATGATAGTAGAACGAGTTGTAGAAAGAGGAAAAAAGAATTACTAGGACAAACAATAATTATTTGCTCTTTAATGTTAAAGACGTGTATGATAAAATTAACCATTTTCATTACGAATTTTCTCCAGCTTCCTTAATCAAAGACACCTAATTAGAGCACACAATCAGCAGAAGAGCGCAGTCTCAGCTACTCTGATCAACTATTTTTCTTTTCTTTAAACTGTATTCCCTCTTTCAAACATTTCTTTGAAGGATAGCATAATTAATTTTTTTCATTTGTATTTTTGAAGCTTCTAGAGTTGTTCGAGCAGTTTAAGAAATTCGACACCAACAAAGATTGGCATCTGGATACACCAGAAGTATTTACACTTTCCTCTATTTTCACGCCACAATTGTTACTCCTTACGTTCTTTGGGTTAAATTAGTACTACTTTATTATCTGTATTCTCGAGCTTCTCTTGTAATTATTTTCTGCTGAATTATGATGTTAATCATAAAACCAAGAGCACTGCTAAGCAATGTGACTCTGCCATAAGGCTGCACATTCTTTAAGACCCAGACAGCTCCAAAATGTATACGGATAGCCGCTTCCGTATAATAGGTAAAGCTAGATCTGCTTTTCACCCGGCCGATCTGGAATCCGCCCACGTCAAAGCAAGAAAATTGTTGCTGAATCTTAACAAGCCAATAGGCCACTAAAGTGGTGACGTCATAAAACCTATCATTCGTGGTGTTAACGTCCTTACACAAAATATCAAGTCAAACATTCATTCCAACTGCAAATATTGATCATTTTAATCCGTAATAAGTACTACGGAAACACTGTTAGTTTTGGTGAGTTCAAAACAAGGTTTTGATGGGGATCTTTCAAACTGTGAAAGGACATATCACTACGTTTGTTAAAATTATCTCTCTCAAATTTTGCTTGAACTAAGAGAAGAATGTAGCGAGACCCAAGTTTTGTTCAGCTTCTGGTTTTCATAAAATGACATCACATTTAAGTATTCTACGATCAACATTTCTGCAATATTTGATAGAAGTGTAATCTTTCAGCAACAATTTTTTAAACATACTAATATGATTGTTTACATTTACGTGCAAACATTAGATTAATGACAGATATCTTAGTGCTTATAAACTTCTATTTGTATGTAGACAGACTTAAATTTATGCCTTATTTTGTGTCTAGTTACTACGTGCTGTGCCAGATGCCCTAGGAAGAATGGCAACAACAGATGAGATCACGGTAGGTTAGGGAAAACTGTTGTTTATACTCTATCTCCTCAAGCAAAGAAAATCATAAAATCTCTTCTGAGCTTAACTAAAGTTGAGTCCGTTTCCTTAGATAAGCATTCATTCCCTACACCACCGTAACCATATCAACAACATATCTCCATAATCTCCCACACGTATGGTTCCTAGTAATATCTAAGAAATCACAACAGACTCAAAATAAGCATAGTGTCACCTCTAAAACATGTTGGCTTCCTACTTTCTCGGAGGTCCGCAACCTTACAACATAACCTCAGCAAAAAGTTTACTCTTTTTGCCATGAAATGAAAACCAAGAGTTCTAAATTTTGCATTGACCCTGCATCATACTTTTAAGTTAAAATACTAGTACCAGCAACCTACTAAACTAGAATTGATAAGAAAAGATTCATTGCGGCTCATGCAATCAAATTAAGACACTTGTCTTCTTTATTTCTATCCTTGTATGATGTCTTGGTGACATGCTATTTAATGCATTAATGTCTTGTTGCAGTCCTGCTCCTTCATTCTCAAAAGGCATAAAATGGTCATCTCATTACGTCGATACATTCGGTCGTGAGAGATAGTAGCGGTTTTATAGAAGAGACTGCAAGAATGCAAGGGGTAGTAATAGGGATGAGAAATATCGTTTGACAAAGTTATTTACAGTTTAATGTCGTAATCCCATGGTTCCCTGGATCCTTTGTCTAAGATAATAAACGAAACTTGAAATATTTTTCATTTATGATAAACAGTAAATATGCCCTTAGAATTAGAAATAGGAATTAAAGGTGAAAAATTTCTTACAAATAAAAATTTATCAGCAAGTACGAAGCTGAGGATATTGAATGACTACATGATTCGAGTTTTAACGCTCGCGAGCGTATGTTAGGCGATATCGAACTTCATGAGGGATTACTTAAACACAACTCCGAGTCGGTTCTACACACCCATGTTGTGCATTCCATTGACAAGATACTTATTAAGCACTTATTAGAAAACCATCATAAAATATATAAAAAGCTCGAGCTACTCTTCGTTACAGTCAGAGAATTCAAGGTCCAATTCCTAGGCCACATCAGAAAAGACGCTCTTGAGAAGACAATCCTAACTAAAGTGATTGAGGACAAAAGAGACAGAGAAAGTCAAAGAGTGACGTACTTGAAGAACGCCTGTACGGTAATAGAAATTTAAACAGAAGAGAACAAAGTTGAAGTGGAGGGGCGTGATCACGAACGCCCTGTCGAGGAACATTACTTCAAGGAGGAGAAGAAGAAGAGGAAGAAGAAGAAGAAAAGAGATGATGATGATGATTCTGACGATTCTCTTCTGAAATTTAGGTGTCATGTTATCATGTCGACAGAACTGGAATTCCCAAACAAGATTTTGCAGTAGATGTCAATTCCTGAAAGGGCCTGCTCTTTAATAGGTAGCTTCTAGTAATCAAATTTGACTTCAGATTAGGTGTAGTCATCCTAAATACGATATCTTATACTTGATGGCAAAATAGTAATGAAGGGCAGATCTTATTAAACAGAGAAAGTTGTAGCAAACACTAAGTATTATAGCAAATGAAGAGATCTGAGATAGTAGTTCTTGCTGCGTTCGTTGTCTTATCGTTGTAAGGGCTTCTCCTTGCACAGTGACATACAACCTTGTCCAGAGCTATAGTGACTAAAAAGACTCAACATGCGAACGATACGAACCGACTTAAACTTAACCTCCAATGGCATTCATTCAAGTGTCAAAATGACAAACTGAAGAACAATGAATAATGACATCAAGGCAGTAGAATAACCCGTTCATAAATGTTTCGATTCAAATCTAAAGTACAAACTGAAATACAAATAATTACTACTACGGTTAATAATATCAAAATACAACAAGATAGGCAATATGCATCAACCAAGATATTGATCATACATATGAGAAAATTATTATCAAAGTCACAAAATATATAATCAAATGTTCATACATCTTCCGTACTCTACTCTAGACGTGTTCATGTCTGATAATAATACTCTTTCTGTCACATCTCATGAAACTACGGTATATATGCTCTACAAAAACGCGATGCTATTCTAAGAATTTAACACCAAGTACAATGAAACGAAGCAAATACAACAAATTCCTTCGCCCACCATAATACGGGAATTTATGTCAATGGTGGGTGGTATGACCACGCAATTTTGGCGGATTCTACAGTAGGATCATTTGTAAAGTGGACATCTCATCTCGAATTGTAACTACTTGCGTTATAGCACATCTACTCAATCTTTCTATTCTTCTAAGTATCCCTACCAGCAACTACGGTAATGATGATTTGAACGAAGAAATTCTGTCAGCAAAGAAATAATGAATCAATCAATAATCCTCTACGATTTCAGGCTTCGCATCAACATAACAATGTCAAAGCTGCATTTGATACAGTGAAACAGCTTACGTCAGAGTAAAAACCCATAATTTTTGTGGTGGGGGATAAGGAAGGAAAACTCCTTACAAAGGGGGACGAATTCACTGAAAGATGAAGGCAGCACTGCGACGAAGTTCATAGTCACAAGGCCGACACTTCAGATGACTGTTTTACTAAAATTGAACAAAATATGATATGCTGCTGAATACTTGCAATGCTACACTTAACACCGAAGAATGGCGCAGCAAATGGACTGAATCGATAGAAAGGCAATACACGGTAGTGTGAAAAAAATAGAACGGTAAGTCCCATTATTAGCCCTAGCAAGGTTTTGCTATGTGTCCTACTTGATCGAATGAAACCGACAAGCAAGAGAGAACTTGACAATGTACCAGCAGGATTCCAATAGAAACGCAGCACTGAAGAGCAGTTTTGTAACCGAAGAATACTTTGAGAAAAGGGCTTTGAAGATGAGAAATCTCGGTGTCATAATTTTATTGGATTCAAGAAAGCATTTGACAGAGTTTGGCACAAATCCCCAAGGACAGTTATGCGGAACAACAACATCAGTACAACCATCATCAGAATCGTCATGTTACTTTATGAGCATGCCAAGAATAAATGGTTTGGATTGAACGTAGGAGTTAGACAAGTCTGGATTTTGTCTCCATACTTATCAACATCTTTTAGAGTTCATTATGACTGAAGCTCTAAACACTTTTGATGGTGATGTTAAAATCAATGGACGAGCTGTTTCAAATCTGTGCTTTGCTGACAATACTGATTTGACTGCGTCAGATAAAGGTAAATTACGAGAGATTACAGAGAGGCTCGATGCAACTACACCTAAATACGGCATGGAGATCAGTTCAGAAAAAAGCAAAGTGATGGCACAACTAAAGAAGAGGTGCAGTTGATGACCAAACAACCATTTCTATCAAACCAAGGATTTGAACAAGGTAACTGTTTCAAATACTTGGGAAGTCAAATTTGCAACAACCTTCAATCTTTAACTGGAATCAAAACCGCGATTCTCTCAATTTAGCCGGCACCATAATGCAAGAAAAAGACAGAGGAAGACCTAGAAAAGTCTGCTTGCACACCATCGCCGAATCTACAGAATTTTTCAGCGGTCGATGCTGCAAGGAGGGCAGAGGACAGACAATTATGGAAACGTGATGTCGAAAACATGAAAATGCACCTACATCCAAATGGCTATGGACTAGGATGATGATGACGATTTAAAGGAGCCTCGCTGATTTATTCGTGGCTTGTACCTCTATAGAGCTGCATGCTAATACATAAAATTCAATACCTTTCACCCACATTTCCACTATCAGCACTGCTATTATCAGAGTGAACCCTCAGTGTGAAAGTAGAAGAGCTTTTCCAAAATGAATGGTGGTATTATTTACATACGCAAATATAAAGATATGGCTCATCAATTCTTCTATGATACCGACCCTTCCAGAATTTTAAACCACATGTAGGAAAAACGCACGAGAGCTACGTTCAAGCTTCAAGGGATTTCTTTTGATTGGAAAGCAATCATCACTTTTGTAGACTTCGGAAATGCTTTCAACATCATCCATTGTGAGCGTATGTTCCAAATACTGGAAGCATATGGAATTCCAGAGAAGATGACGGCTGCTATACCCTGTCTCTACGAAAATACCACGGCAAAAAGTCGTCTTACCTGACGGCGAAACAGACGCCTTTGACATCACTGCGGGAATTTTACAAGGAGACAAACTGGGGCCGTTCCTGTTCATAATAGTGCTCGATTATGTAATGCGACAGGTCATTGAAGGATAAGAACCTCTGAAGAGGGTTGAAATGGAATTGGACTACACCTCAACGCCAATAAACCAAAACTGATGGCATATAATTACATCAAAGTGATCATCAAGACACTGATTGGTAGCACTGTGAAAAGATTCGAAAATTTCAAGTACCCCGGGTCTTCGATGGAATGCTCGAAGAAGGACTTTGAGATCAGAAAAGCGCTCGCATGGTCTGCAAGCCACAGAATGAAAAACTTCTGGAAATCACGAAATGAAAAACAAAATGGAAATCTAAATTCAGAAGGAAGATGAAAGTAAGGATACTCAAGGCAACAGTTGAATCTGTACTACTATATGTATGCCAGACGTGGACAATCAACAAGGTATTAGAGAAGAGAATGGAATGTTGTTACACCCATGTGCTGCGGATGATTCTGAATGTCTCATGGAATCCAATCAGAAGCTGTACAAAGACCTCCCAGGAATAGAAGACTTCATATAGCAGGTCACTGTGTCACACACGAGGAGGAAATTGCTCACCACTGTCATAGGGTAGTGTTTGTAAAATTAAACTATGACGGCTCATTCATCGTAAAAAGTAAAATTATACACGACGGCAAAAGGCCATAACGGCATTTGTGAACAAAGTGGATATACGCCAACGACTAAGGTGCAGTTCTGGGTGTGTCTGCCACATACGTCATTTTCCTTTTAAGAGGAAAACGGATTCCCATTCAAAAGACTAGAAGACCATGATGTTCGCAAAGATATAAAAGACAGTTGGTCTTGACTTTTCCTTTAGT
The DNA here is from genome assembly GCA_010016065.2 of Carybdea cf. marsupialis auct. non (Linnaeus, 1758). Classification (NCBI taxonomy): domain Eukaryota; kingdom Metazoa; phylum Cnidaria; class Cubozoa; order Carybdeida; family Carybdeidae; genus Carybdea; species Carybdea cf. marsupialis auct. non (Linnaeus, 1758). Next base: position 9,384 of record JAAAKL020005249.1, read on the forward strand.
TGTTTGTGGAGAGGCCCGAAGATACCTACCAATAAAGTTGTCGGGTCTATCTCCTGAAGTAAACGCTCACTTCGCCTTTTTGGAAACCGTTACTCCTTTACACCGAGGATCGAATCAAGTCTCGAAAGAAATCTTAGCTTACCGACAGCTGTTGAAGCCTAATGAACAGTCTACAGAAAACTATTGTAAGTAAATAACTGATTATTGTACGTAGTAGAATCTATTAACTTATGTTAAGAACAATTATTTTATTTGTCTCGTTACTGGTTCGTTCGCTTTCCGTAACTAGACCTTTCACCCTTTGCGGAGACTCCGTAACACCATTTAATACTGTGGGAACCCACGAGAGGAAAGCAAGGTAGAGGAAGATGAGCAGTTACCTATCTTGACAACCTGAAGAAAGACATCAACCTTAAGGGCGCTGAAGAGATTACGAATTTGATAAAAAATAGGGAAGAGAGAAGGAAGCTTGCAAGTCGTGTATATGCTCGACCAATGTAAAGTAGGTAAGTTTGGATTGGTTTACCCCTCGAAAATTCCCATAGACGTTGTTGTCCTTGTGACAAATCATTTTCGAGATCTGCCACAGCACAGTATCTATAATCAATTCTAGTGAAAGTAACGCCGGACTAGTTCAATCATATAGCGTTGCTTTCATTCTTTACTTCAGTAGTTCAGGTCCCACTGCTAATGCTTAAAATACGAAGAGGCCAAATGTATGACACGAAAAGACCCAAGTAGAAAATAGACATGACATTAGATACATAGAAAGAAATTGGATGGCGCCATGGACACTCGGCCTGGTGGGCGTTGAAATCTGGTATTCGCCATTTTCATCCTTTCCTTGTCTCTAAATTATAGTCATTTCGGCTCTTCACGCCCATATTTGGCGTCTAAAGTTCGTTGATTGAAAAGATATATGTCCATCTATCTATCTAAAGATGTTGATTATTTTTATTTAAGGTCTCTTATCATTTGTTCAACTCACCTCATCTGCCCGCCCTTCCTCCCCTCAAATGCACCTACATAAAATTCATACATCCACCGTAGCTGAAGCCCTGAACTCGTTTTTAACAACCTATCTTTCTTTTTTTGTATTGCCTCGTTTTCATTTGTTCTGATCGAACTTTTTGTGCGCGAATGCCATCCTTTCATGAATTTTCAGACTAGGGCCCAGCATTAAGTCAACAGGCTTCAACTATTGCAGATTGGTTAGTAAGACTTGCAAATTTGGTACGTAGCGTAAACAAAATGGAGGAGCGAGTTGGAAGGATCTCTGTGCAGTTTCATCTCCTTTCTTTTCTTGTGAATGTAGCAGGCGTATATTACGATGTAATGTATACATATTTGCCAGTTTATTCCAAGTTTGGTGGACGAGGTCGATTCCTTACCCGCATCGTAGAAATGTTTTCCCTCTTATATACTGGCTTCGCACTATTTGCAGATGTAAATTACCTTGTGCGAAAGGATAAGAACAAGAAACCCACATTGATTCATGTGAGGGACTTCGTTTTTGCGACCCTGGTTTTCCCATTGAGCATCATGGTCCCATTATTATTCTGGGGTATTGCACTTGTTGATCTCGATGGTTTGGTACCTTTGGAGCACAGGGAGAAGTATCCTTTAACTGGACTCTTCAACAATTTTCTTCACACTTGGCCATTGGTATTTTGCCTGGGATGCTCGTTTTTAATTTACCATGGCTACCCTAGAAGACTTAAAGGGCTCACAACTATTTGCTTTGCTTCGACAGCATACGTTGGTTGGATGTTTGTGATTAGATATGTCGATGGAGTGTGGGTCTATCGCTTTTTGGGAAAATTGTCGCCAGTTGGATTTACAATATTTCTTTTGGCTGCGCTTGCAGTGACCTGCCTGAACTACATTGTAGGGGAGTATTTTACGAAAGCCTGTTGGAGCCATTTGAAAGAAAAGCTGGGATAAGACCACGTTCTCCGTTTTCAACTGTTCTCTAGATTGTGTGAATGTATTTTTGCTTTCCCGCCGTACGTATGATTCTTTATTCGATATTCATAATGAAAAGTCTAGAGACGAGGCTAGGCACGTCGTCACAAGGAACACGAAAAGCTGCACGAGTACTAATCCATGGGCTCATGTAGAGCTTCAACTTGGTTTTGAATGAGAGACGGAGGATATTAAGGAGTCATCTCTCTATACGTTGGGACCGTATTCGTTAAGCTAACAATCAAGGAAATGATGTAATTTTAAGAGTTAACAGTATGGGACACCTGATGATATAGTTGTAGTATATCTGTTTTATCATATTGGAAGTTGCAAACAATGATCTAACTTTTGTTCAATGTTTTTGTTTTTTGCCCATGCAATAATGGCTCCATGAATCCACTACTATATTCTCATTAGATACATTTTTAGTTTGATGGTGGGTGCTTTTCAGCCGATACTTATTTCTATATGTAGGCCTAAATGTTGATGTATATATGAACACACACACAAACACACATATTCTCCACACCAGTAAGCACTGAATTAGTCTTGGCTTGCTTATTGTCTCGTGCAGGCAGCTATCTGACACTCTACAAATATAGAAAATAACATCCTTGAGTACAACCTCACTGGATTAAAGCAATTTTTGCTGTATCTTTTAATGTCCTTTAAACAATTTTTTTTATAAATCCAAGTAAATTTGTATAAAAAATCTATCTATAAGTAATAGAAATATAATTTAATGACATTGTAAAACTAAAGTAATTTAGAAGCACCTCATATAGATGATTTGCTATCTTTGACTAATGCACAAAATAGGTAGGTAACTATTATGTACAACATAATGTGAAATACACAGAGTCATAAAACCTCTTATTATCAGAATACTTGCTTGTTTGCTATCCTGAATGTCCATACTACCATTAATATATATTGATTTTAACCCTTGAATAATTTGTAGTAACTAAGTTGCCAAGAATGCTAGTTGAGCAGCAGAAGTTGTTTGAAGGAGGTAAGTAGCAAACCATTTTATTTACTTCCAACTCATTGCCAAATGCAATGTTGTAGATGACTGTAAATTACAGAAATGTATTTTTATTATCATTAGATGCTGAGAAAACCTAAAACAACATAACATACACTTACATGACTTACAAAAATGGATTTCCAGGACGATGAGGGCAACTTTTCAAAGCCATTATGTTTTATGTGTATTTATGTTGTGACAAATCTTCGTAAGACTTCAGCTTGCAAATTTATCAGATCATTGAAATATACATATTTATGAAATATGTCAGCACAAGTATCTATTTCTCTAGTATTTTTTCAAAACTGATAATTTCAAACCCTCCATTATAGCTACTAAGTGGCTTTATAGCAATCTTTGTGCAAGAAAAATGATACAGCATCCGATGGAGTTTACAGTAATTTTCATTTAGTTTATATATTATGTCACATGATTTTATGAGCAAGTTGGCCTCCCCTAACATTAAAACTTTGCCTTTTGTATGCTTAAGGCTACTTGAGCAATAGGGGAATATATATCTTATACATATGGAAGAGGAGAATCACTTCTTACTACAAGATTTTGTGATTCCAGAGTACATTTACATATAACTTACACATGCCTAGCTTAGTTAAGGTAGAAATGTTAATATTTATATATAAATAATGGCCAAAATATATCAAACTTTTGTACGTAATTGTAAATACATTCAGCAATTGATAAGCAACAACTTTTTGCTGGCAGCTGGCAGCATTTCAAACAGAACAGATGTTGATTTGGTATGAAATGTGTTTACTTCATAGAAAAGTAAAAGATGAAAGATAAATAACTACTCAATAATTTTGGGGTCGACAAGCTGCATTTTGCTAAACAATATTGGGGAAAGTCCCCAAATTTGAAGTGGTGCAGAATGACAAAAAGTGTGGAATTTGAATATGTGATGAGTTTTTCAGATGATACATCATCAGCAGCAGAAACTTGAGAATTCTTTTCAGATCCTCCTGACTCATTTCTTCCAGCCGTCTCTATCAGACATCACTGTTTGCTGGTGTTCTACTAGCCATCTGGAGGTCTCTGTCAGTTGGTCAATGTAGGTTCGGTGATGTCTTCCAACTGATGTTTATCCATGTGCTGGCTGCCAGAGAAGGATGTCACTTGCAAATTCTTAATTGTTTCTCCACAGGTGGCCAGCCCGGGGAGTCTCATCTCTCTTATTGCATCTGAGGTAGGATGCAGGTGTCCATATAAACACTTCTTTGTTGGATGTTTCTTCCAGCCGATATTTAGATCAGCCTGAAGCATTATTGTGCATGAACCGTCCAGTGATTTCTCCTGCTGCTTGGTAAGTGTCCATGTTGTCGAGCCATAAAGCAGGATGGGTTCTACTGCAACCTTGAAAAAGTCTCTTTTTAGCTTCTTGGGAATGGTGGACTTCATGATGATGCTCAGGCCATCAAGGGCACTCCAGGCGTATGCTTTGCAAATGTGGATGTCTTTCTCTGGTGATTGGATGCTACTGTTGAGGTAAACAAATTCTTTGACAGGTTTGATGCTGTTGCCATTTCATAACTTGATTTCACCTTCTTTATTGTAGCAGATAAACTCAGTTTTGCCTGCATTGGTGTATAATCCAATTTCACTAGCTGCTACTTCAAGTTAATGAAGTAGTTTAGTAGCCTCTTGTGTTGTATCTGAAAGCAGGGTGAGGTCATAGATGATACAAGGAACTTGATAAAACATTAATGCTTCTGACAAAGGGGCTGGTGTTGTCGAGTTACAAGTTCATTTGCCATAATAGAAACCAAATGTTTAAGACCTGCTTGCAAGCATCCATCAGAACTTTTGCATTTTCAGCAGAGAAACCCTTCTAAGAGAGGAAACCATGAGAAGATCAACAATTTCAAGCAATTGAATACAAAAATGTTTCCTGTAAAATAGAGGATCAACAATGTGTAAATCATATAGTATATATGGTTTTGTGCCTGCTTGAAATGTCATTGTAAGCTCATTCTGTCAATTCCTTGTCAATACTTTTGTATACTGCTACCACCATCTTTGTCTCAGTCCAACTTTTTTCTCAACAATGAGGATGTGAGTTTGTGTGCAACTTCAGCATAATATGAGATGATATGATATGATATAATGTGATATAATATATAATATGTGATGTAATAAAATATGATATGATATAGTGTAATATATTGTAATTTAATATAATAAAATTTGATATGATATAACATAACATAACATAAGTCTGCATAAACCAGGGAGACAATAGCAAGTTCACTGTGTCATGAATATTCAAATTATGGCTCTGTTCAAAAAGTGAACCAGATTTTTTTGCATAATATTTTTGAATAGATCTCACTGTAGGGTCTTTTTGAAAAGTGTGTATTCTCATAGTGGGGATGAAGGAAAGGTTAAGACCAAAGTAAATAAATACTGTTTTTGATGATGGTACTATTGTGTTTCAAAGTAAACAACATTGAGTATATATACTTTCAAAATGGTCCATAAAGATCCGGTAACCAAGGGCATGTTTCTGCTTGATTATGAGGGAGGGGTAAAGTAACTGATGTTGTAAGCAAATGAAAAATGCTGAAACATTGCCTTTTGGGATGTTCTTTATCCGCGTTTCCACAAACCAAATTCACAAACAAATTCATCTATGTAGGTCTTGAAGTTCTTGTTAAGGTTGTTGCTGCAATACCAGTTACAAGACCAGAAAATTATGGGAAAATCAACAAAGTAACTGGCTCACTTCGATCTCTATTTCATCTGGTTCTTTTAGCATGGTTAAGACAATAATATAGTGTTGACAATGCATCGATTGATGTCTTTTTGTGATTAATGTTTGTGTTTAATATAAAGCCAAGTGTAGATTTTAATTAGATGAGATAAGATTGTGAACAAGTCGATCATGATGCTCTAGCGCTTCCGACTCTCCTTGAGATGAACCCACAGATCTTATAAATAGAATATTTGCAATGATCAGTATATCTTCACTTCAGGGAAAGAATGGAAAATGTAGATACAACCAAACAAATGTAGAATGTGGAACTTGGCCTAATTGCAGTCTGAAGCATGCCACGGTCATGTTCATAAGTGGAATGCTGTTCTACCAATAAATGCATGAAATCTTAAGGTTAGAGAAATACTGGTTCTGGTCTTTCAATCCTTGGGTCAGTATTTAAAGATTACACATGTTTACAATTGTATTAAATTGTCAAACAACAATTGGCATGCAGCTATCCTGCATTCTCTTAAAGCAGGAGATAAACAATTTAGGGTAGCATAATATCTTGTATCTAATTTTTTATCTCAGAGAAAAGGGTGGAGTTGCATCAGAAACTATTGTTGTGTGGATGGTTCATCTTTTTATCATTTCAGCAATTGCTCTGTAATTTGTGTTGCTCTTGCAATGTTGTCTCTCGCAATGTGATTTTGAAAACCATGTGAGAGAATTAATGAGGTCCACTGCTTTCTTCAAGTCAAAGTGAATGACTTCTTAAGTCTGAGTTGTGCTTAAACTTGAAGCGAATAAGCCAAACTCCATATCTTGGCCATTAGAGCAGTTTCCAAACAGGCCCTTTTGTTTGCCATTTCCTTTTTGTAATGAGGTATTCTCATTCTCCCTCTGAATTGCTTTCATTGTTTTCAGCCAGTGATATTATCTACTAATGAGGCTATCGGTGGCATCGGCTCTTGATGCCCCAAGTGTATCTGACTGTGACAACCCTGATATAACTCGTACATTTTTTCTCAGAAAAGTCATGGCCCATTTCATACATGACCTTTCTTCTGTAATTTTTTCACCTACTTGTTGATGCAAAAGAATAATAGATTTTCTGTCTATGTGTACGCAGAAAACAAGGTATAACAGCCTTTGTCCGGACCCAGAGCTGAACACACGAAGCAACAGCACGTTCACGATTCAATGGGTGGATAGGTCAAGGGATGAAAACTGTTTCTCAGTCCATGATTTTTAATGTGGCTGTAATTCCTGTATATCGACTGGGCATGTACTGGCATTGTTGTGAAGCCCCCACTCCGTGCGATTTAATGATTGACTGCGTAACGGGGCCTGTTCGATGATTCTAGATCATTTTGTTGTGTCTGTGTCGTGTGAGTTAACTACTCGCGGGTGTTTAATACAAAGGGGAACAGGATATTGAAAAGATTGATAATGTGATGTGAGGAATTGTACTAAGAGCTATTCAATCATCATTGGTTAAAGAAACAAGAGATTTTAATGTTTTAAGTCTTTTATGGAATAGTTTCCATTGGCTTTTTGAAACTGACGTATTCTGGCTTTCGAAGCTATGTGCGCTCTACAATGGTTTCTCTAAGGACTATTTGCGCACTTTTTTGCTATGGCAACCTAGGAGCTCACACGCGGTTAACATGGTGCCTGTAATCTCGACCTCGTCTTTGCTGTTACGAGGACATCTCTGACCCATTTAGCAAAATTGACTCTGATAAATGGTAATGTTGGACGTTGGTGGTATGGGCTAGTCTCCCCTAGAGGATATACCGTGCTGATGTTTCTGTTAGATTTTGCAATGTTTTTTATTCCGACTTCCTGTACATTCGAGTCACTAACATTCACTTCGAAATGATAATAATTTCGGTCTGTTTCACTTATTTGCATCCGTGAATGAATGAAATTTGAGTATTTTTCGGGATTATTACCAAATCGTATTTTCTTTTCCGTGTATTGAACGTCGTCCCATTGTTCCATAGTAGCCTGCTAACAGTTAGCTACCTCCTGCAAATTGTTTATGAAATCCACCAGTACTCCCACATCATTTGCGTACATTCGAGTCTTTTCTCCTCGGGCTCTGACCTCCATATCTCCGATACATTTGTCCATAGATATAATGAACAATCGTGTGTTGAAACATCTCCTTGTCTCACTCCTGTTTAAAAAGAACAGCTAGCACACTCTGCTCCATTCGTCCTAACCTTACTGGTACGATGGTAGTTACATAATGCGTATTGTTCTGGTTAGGCCTCGTGTAGCTACCCAAGTGGCTTCATTATCTGTATCTTTGATAATTTGTACGAGGAAGTGATATGTTTAGACATTCCATTTGTGTGACTAGGGCATTACAGTGACAGTTTGATAGCTGGAAAGAATTCTTGAAAAGCTGAAACGTTTTGTGTGTGATCTTCCCTTTGAGTCAGTGGGCACTGGTTTCTCATGAGTTTCTAATAAAAAGAGTGCATGAGAAAGGCGTCAAGACAAAATGTGAAAGAATGGAACAAAAGTGGTCGTTAACAAACAAAAACAATGCATATATGCTCTGCCTACCCTGATGTTATTGGAAAGGTCCGATCACCTACCCTCTGTTGAAGCACCAAGGACGTAACTGCATTGCTGTACCAGCAGGGGGGACGAAAGACCAAAAAATATTTTGGAACTATGTAGGATTTTCAAAGAAAGTAAAATGTAGATTTGCTTGTATGGTGTCATGTATACTAGAGTGGCATAGGCCAGTGTCGCGTCCGGAGCATTTTCGAGATGATTTGATTAAAAACACAAACTGTGACCTATACATTTTTAGCGATGATGTTGATCTCATGACGGATATAAGAACTATTCTAAACACAAATTAACGGCTCGGTTAAGCAAGAGCGTTTCTTCAGGGGCACTGGATTTATTTTGAAAAAACTTCCAACTCGAGTCTGTCGTATGTGCCATGACCTGATGCCCTTTTCGATACGCAACTAGTCATGCTTCACCCTATATGGGTACTATATGTAGCTTTTAATGCAATATGTAATACACAGTGACAGATTGACTAAAGAAACAAAATCAAAGTTCTTTAGAAAAATGCAAGGCGAAAAAAGTATGTTTTAATGACATGATCAGGAAAGAAAAATCCCCAGTCATATACATCATCCCTGAATTTTGCCGTTATGAGATTGCTTTCACACACTCCATTGTAAAAAGAGCTCTTGTAGGTAACTTGTCCACTATTTGTCATTGAAAAAGTCAGCCAGGAATCAACTAGATCGTCGCCTAAAACTTTTTGTGGGTCTTGCCTGTTGCTCTGTGTACTTCCGCTTGGCGAGGCTTCTACAAAGCATTTGAAGCTAATTAGGAGCGCTGTAACCAAATGATTTTATGCTTGTTACCAGCGGATTGCGTTTAATTATCAGCACTGTTTGCCTCTGGCTATTAAGGACGTGTCACCTACCCAGCAAGTTAGCAATGTCATTTATCAGTGCCAATGCCGTTATGGCTCTTGGTATGAAGGTCGCACTTCTCAACATTTGAATGCATAGCGCAACACCTGCCATCCAGCGTCAGACAAAGTTGCTTTCTTACACGCATATAGCCACCCAGACAAAGCAAGAAGCAGCCCGCTACCCCTATCGTCGACGCGGACTCGGCTATTGCTACGCATCTTTTACCCTTTTTGGTAGTTTGTAATATCCTATCGTTCCTCTTCTCCGTGTACGTTGTTATTTTTGCGTGCCTCCATAGATTTCAAACTAGTTGTTATGTTAGAATTAGATTACGGCCCTAGTCCATATTCTTTGCTGAAAAAGCTTTAAGCTATAACAAATGCGCTGTTTTTTTGCTTGTTGGAAATATCCTTTGTAAAATGTGCCTGTCATTTTAACCCCATTATCTCTATGGATTGTTGTAAGTGTGTCATCGAGTTCTATGGACTCTCCTGTCGATCTGAACGTGCGAGTGCTCAACTGGTCGATCAATCAGTCATAGGCATTTGTACCCTCTTAATCTAGTCACACATGTGCATTGCTTCAACCCAGCATTGTGCTGACTTTCATCGAGCATCTAGATAGTCATGGGTAAAATTCAAACTCCTTGAGCTCAAACGAGAGACGAACTTGTTATCATGATCACGAGAGATCGCTAAATTCTCTGTAGTCAGCAAAGTAAAGAAAATAGTTCTGACCTTTGTTAACTGGCTCCACTACCAATCAAAGTTATTTTGTCTGACGTTAGCCTGCGATCTTCCCATTTGCCGTAGCAAGAATGCGCTAGTCCGTATCCTCATATAGTACTTGCTTTGCTTGTGCTCCATTCTCTCGTAAGTCTTTAACAATTGTGCAGTCCCGTGGAATACGTCCTAACTGATGACATATGTTGTATTCAATTCTGAACCAATCACTTGAAAATCTATATTTTGATTTCCGTGTCTGAACAAATTGTTGGTGGTACAAAACTTAATACAAGCAGAAAATAACGCATTCATATTCAACTTAAAGCTTTTTCAT
>JAAAKL020005250.1:0-19606 GCA_010016065.2 Carybdea cf. marsupialis auct. non (Linnaeus, 1758)
CTGTTAATGTCCAGTGTCATATTCTTTAACCTTTTTTTCTTTACTTCTTTATAAATATGAGTTGTCAGGATGCTAGTTTGACCGTGCAAAATAAACAAAATTGTTCTACATTACTTGGTTTCAATGCTTGGTGGCAATACCTGGCCTCCATAACTGTGCCATGAGAATGGGTGATGAAAAAGATAGACCAAGAACATTAAATAAGATAAAACACATGGATTAATATAGAAGATGGCAAAGGATCATCTTCGGCCACTATCAAACCCTTGGCCTATACTGTATCTGAAAAAGGGTAACACACGGCTTTGATGGAATGACTACAACAATTGTGTACACAAACATGAAGACAGAGTTATTCAAAAAGAAGATGGATAGTCAAGTCAAGTTACAGATCACAACTCCCATACATTTCCAACATCCAAAAAGTGACTCAATATTGCAAGTGCTCCAAACTGTGGGTCACTCAAGGGCCAGGAGCTAGCAATGCTTTGGTCACCTGATCTAAGTCATTGACTAAAAGGAAGTCAAAACATTCAAGTCTGATATGAAAATATAACAAACTGTAAAAGACAGCAACAATATACTGCACATATATTATTAGTGCACTGTAATACGAAAAAGAGATTATTGGTACTACAAAACTTGAAATTAGCTAGAAACTAAGTGTTCAAATGATATGTTTGTGTTGATTCCTATGGAAGAAGTAGGGAACCGGTATTTCAATAGGCGTACTCCTATTAACACCTCCCTCACTTACACTATGGAAACAGGCAGCAACAGTTGTTTAGTGTTTTTAGATGTCAAATGAAAAAAACATGGACATGCCTTTGTTGCAGGTGTCTGTGCAGTCATGCTCCATACTACTGAGACTTGGGCTGTTACAGCTGAGGATCAGAATAGGCTTGTGAGAAATGACAATGCTATGGTAAGGTGGATCTGCTCCATAAAATAAGTTGACAAGTGGCGAATGACCAACCTGCATGACCTCTTGTGCATCCCATCTTTGGACAATGTCTTCAAATGTGTACAATTGAGATGCTTTGGTGATGTGAAGAGAATGAGTGATGACTCCTGGCAACACAGAATGCTGTCATTTGAAGTGGCAGGCAAGCATCTTGGATGGCAAAAAAAGAGATGGCTTGACAATATTAAGACTGACCTTCAGACACTTGGAATACCTCAACATCTGGCCACTGATTGGAGTGCATGAAGGAAAGCAAACAACAAAAATATGACAAAAAGCTTCTAGCCCCAGCCACTGGGAACAGTAGATGTTAAATCGTGCAAGAAGAGGAAGAAATGAAAGGCAGCCATCTGCCTTGATCACATCAGTTTACCATTAATCTATTTTAACTGGTCTGTGTACATGTTGTGATTCTTTAAGCCCCACATATTACAAAATTAACTTAAACAAATGTTTGGTTAACAGAGCGATACATATTTTCTCTATTCCCAAACTCTCTGCAGAGCTGGACCACATTTGCTACCCTTTGCATGCTGTTGAAAGCCTCATCTTGAAAGCTACTCAATGATCTTTAGATACGTTTATCAATCCTGCTCGATGTCCAGTGTACCTCCACCTACCTTGGCTTGGTGGCATATTCACAATTTATGCTAAGTAGATCAACAATGTGGTGTCAAAATACTTTTGCACCCACAATCCCAGAGTTATTTTCTGGTACAATCATTGTCTGCCTTCAGCCAAGAAGGAAGGGCTTCCAAACTATCATGTAAGCAATGTTATGTTATGTTATGTTATGTTAGTAATGTTGGGCCACTGTACATGGGTCACATGTCCCAAAGGTTTCTCAACCATATCTTGCATCACGTCCCATCAGCAGTAAGAAATATTAGGGCTTTTCCAATGCATATAGCCCCTGGCATCTTGTTGTAAACTGTACAAGACTCCTAATATTGAGGCAGATTCTGCTGTCTGTAGACATCTATTGTTTTACCACTCCTTGCAAAGAAAATTATTCAAGTTCTTACTTTAGTATTCTAGCTAGAGCCAGACCATCATTCTACTTGGGTGTGCATCAAGCAATGTTCATTAAACAATTGGAGCCTAACCAATGCATGCAAAAGAACATAGTTCATACAAGATGCCTTTCAGATAGTTGTCAATTTGTCTTTGACATCTTTTGTGAGCCCTTTGCAGATTTTTACATGTTATTCTTTGTACTTATTGTCCATTTTTTCAAACTGTTGTAATCAATGCTTTCCGTTAAATCTGTCAAGTGCAAATCTGATGAGATTCGGAATGAAAAAGGCTTTCAGTTTCTTACTACGAAAGTGTCATTTCTATCTACTTTGAAGTTAGTATGTTGATTGAGCTACAGTGTCAATAAAATGTAATGGTCATTTGAAAGCTACTTTCTACTCTTCCAAAATATAAAGTTGAACTGTGAGAAATAATAGTATAAAAGAACAAGATATAAAATGCTTAGAAATATGACCATATGGTATATAAGCTTAACTCATAGTTACCCTTAAAATAGTCCCAGTTACAGCCCAAGTGACAACTACAGATGTTCTTTTCCATCATAGTAGCCAGTTGTGGAGAAGAGAATCTACAAAGCTAAGTTACTTATTTCCTGACAATCAATGTATGGGCAAACTTTCCAAGATGCTCTTTAGATCAGTTACACACTCTTCTCTTACTGTTTTAGATAATCAGACACTTAGTAGTCATAAATTTATACAGATAATTGAAGAAAAAATTTACAATGTTAGTGCTTACAGAAATTTTGTACTGTTTTGATACAAGGCTTGTTACATTTCTCAAAGAAACAGTTGCAATACCTTCTTCAAAGAATGTAAACTGTCAAACAGCTTTGTAAAGACAAGTGTGTATTCAGTACCTGCTGAACTAACTGGCTAGAGATGTGTAAATTATTTGCCTATATATGGCCAGTAACTCCTAACAGGGCTTAGTCTTGATTCAAGTTTTGTAATCCCTAGTTCATTATCAAGCCAAACATAACACTCGTTCCTTTGTGAACTCCACACTGTAACAGGTATTTCACAGAGAAAAAGTACATAACATTTAATCAAGTGCATCCTGGTGTCTAGGCTATTCAAAGATAATACTTGTAGGAGGAAGAGAGAGAATTGCAGACATGATCTTATGATGACTATTTCAATAAAAAGTTAGTATTGGCTATGGATATAGCCTTCAGAAACACATTTACCTAGAGTAAAAGTGACTTTTAGGCCAAATGCAATATGCACCCAACTGTAAGAACTGAGTGCTGATCCACTTTATGTGAAAGTTCACTGCGCTATATTCTGAACTAAGGCACGTACAGCCTACTAAAATTGCTTAATCTTTTTATATGATCTGTAAATCACTCTCACCAAACTGACAGCACTTTCTGTTAACCTCCAGCACACAATTTTGACTTTTATTGGATTTGTTCCCAAGAGCTCAGCATCTCCTATACTTGATATCCTTCCTAATCATAATCCATTTGGCTATTTGTTGGACTCTCTACTAACGTGCACACTTCGTATCTAATGGGTAATGGGACCAGAATATGTGAAGGGCAGATGAGCAGAAGTATTAGATAACATTGTTCCGTGAGCACTCATATACTTATTGTTCTATTATACAATTAGTTCAGAATTCACAGATATACTCATTGTTCTATATCATAGTATATAATGAGAAGATGCAACTATGATTGTCATGTTCTAGGGTTAGCTAACTAGATGTTGTATTAACCATTATGACAAAGTTGGTAACATGTTTATCCTCATTTAGTCAAGACATAAACAGATTGACTAGTGTTAAAGACATTATTTAAGCACTTTTCTAGCAGTATAGTATGGTTGTCTTTGGATGCAGAATGCTACAAGTCTACACACTACACAAAATAAAGAATACTTGGAAGAGAACTTCAGAACTTCAGAATATAATTCGTTATTGTTTGTACTGATACTTTTTCCTTGCACAAAAAAATCTATCAAAGTGGGGTACTTAATTTTGCATGTCCAACTGAAGGGTCAAAAATAAACTTCAAAAAGTACCATTTTCAATCTGGTACCCTCTTGTAAAGGCTCCTAGAAACATTTTGAAGATCCAACTATAGCTAATTTTGATACCACTCTAAAGTTTATCCTTGGGTAAACAGGAGGTACTTCAACAATCCTTGGTGGTGTGGCCATTTTAACTGCTGTGAGTTTGGATTGACAGGGCAGTATTAATTGTGCTGTAAAGCTATCACATAATCTGCATCAGTGTATTGAATGATAACAAAACGGGCAATGTTAAGAACAGTTAACAGGTAAGGTTGGTCCTCCAAAAGCAGAATAGGACCCTTATGAATAATCGCATTGCTTGTACTATTGGTTGGGTATTTTTGGCTTATGCAAATTTCAATAGTCAAGTGGGTCAATCCTCTCATGCTATTGATGTTGTTCACTATCAGCATGGTCTTGACTAGTCTTGTACAGATATGTTTAAAAAACTAAGCTCATTGGACCTTTGTCTATTTTCTACCTCTCTGCAGTTAACACTTTTCTTCGTAACTGGCTTCTAGGTTGATTACCTACAGCTTTTGGTCTGCTTGAACCCAAACTGACTACACTATGGTTAGAAGGTCATAATAAATCCTTGGAAAACTGTCTTTGCCAAATGTGCCATTTGAAAGCTACCTGCTGCAACACAAAGTGAAATCAAGGAAGTGAAAATTGATATTATTTGCACATATGCAGCAACAAGGAAGTGAATTCCAAGTCACTATTTATTAATGGAAACTAACTAAAGGATTCATGTAAAATGTCAGGACATGAAAAATTAGTTCGTGCAGCTCATTGGTCTTTCCTCACCCCAGTCTGAAAAATCCCAATTACTGCATACACTGTGTGTTTTCGGCTCTATCTTTCTTGTGCCAAGTAGGTGGGAATATTGTTAAAACGTTAAGTGTTGAGTAATCTCTTTTATTAAACACAAGGTTGTTTTGGGAGAAGAAAACATGTCATCATCGTTTATCTAATGTTTTGGCTTATCTGGACAGTAAATTCCCCATTTGAGTTAAAGCTGTTCCAATAAATAAGGATGTGTTGTAAAGTTGAA
Organism: Carybdea cf. marsupialis auct. non (Linnaeus, 1758); assembly: GCA_010016065.2. Taxonomy (NCBI): domain Eukaryota; kingdom Metazoa; phylum Cnidaria; class Cubozoa; order Carybdeida; family Carybdeidae; genus Carybdea; species Carybdea cf. marsupialis auct. non (Linnaeus, 1758). The sequence continues at coordinate 5,078 of JAAAKL020005250.1, forward strand.
GATCCTCACTTCAGGCAAAGGTTGGCAATTATAACAAGACCCTTCTGTTGAAGAGTTCATAATCCAACTGTAAAATGGGAAAACAAGTAAGACCTAGCCTCTGCCTGTTGCAATCTTGTCCCAATAATCAACTGGCAGGTTAGTGCCATAACATGAGCACTTGTCGAGGAGATTTGCTATACAACTACTGAAGGAAATTGTCCTTTGGAGAAGACTATACTAGCATGGTCACATGAAGAAACTAGAGGAATACTCCTGATTACAAGAGTCTAGGGAGAGTGATTAAATTTTGTTGAGATGGTCTGTTTGTAGCAATTTTTAAAAGGTGTTTGAGAAAGGAAAGCCCTTAATTGAAAATCTGATAAATAAAGGCTAAATAAATAGATGTAAAAAGGACTGAGCTAAAAGTAAAAGGTCAATTCTATTTTTTAACTGTATAAGATCATTGTGTCATTATCTAATTTGCCAATATGATCTCAGTCTATCTTGCAGAGCACTTAAGGATTTGCAACTGGAAAGAAAAGAAGGTATCTGATGAAGCAAATTGCTCCTTCCTCAAAAAGAGTTGTGACTTGGGTAATAGATAACAGTCTTTGTAATGAATCTGTGCTAATTTAAATACAGTGGATCAGAACCTATAAGGAAGCTGGGACTTCCGTGGCCTCTACCTTTCTCACCATATGTTACTTTCTTAGATGCCAGATATTATTCACTTCTACTTATGTAAACCTTCTTTTGATGAATGGAAATACTACTACATGATTCGGGATATAATTCGTTTTCAAATTACGGTGAGTATGGTGATTTTTCCTTAACCTGTCATCTCTCTCAAAGGCAATACAGTAAGCATGTGTTACTTCGGCGCCAGTTGTTGAGGAACTTTTGGTTTTCAAGTACAGGTCCGATGCCATTCCAACTAAGTAATATTTCTCACAGACCTCTTGATGTGAACATACTTTTTAACCTTTTCACTTTAGAAACTACGGTACTATTTTGATTCTGTTTGACTGTCAAATTAGGAAATACTTTGTCCCGAAGGAGGGAAAGGGGAAAGAAATTGAACATGAGACCAAAAATACAACAGGCGAGGCAACGCAATGCTTACAACAAAATCAAGCAACTAGCCAACCGCAATCATAAGAAAGCAAAAAGGCTTTCTATTTACAGGGCTTTCGTCGCCAAAACTACGAAATGAACAGTGTACAACTGATTAGGCAATTATCAAGTCTAGCCTTTCAGAAAATCGATCTGAGAGCTTTCCGTCATAAATGATGGTCAGCACGGCATTGACTAGTTACTTATCACTTACAAGTTTCAATATCATAGAAAGTAAAATCAGTAAACCATGATTCTGACAAGATTTCATTTCGAAAACGCTACGTGGAGAAGATTACGATATACTACGTTTTCGATGAAATAGAGCATTTATGACGCATTTAATCGTTCTGAAAAGTGGAACAAACACCTGCTTGAATTAACTACTGGTCGCATCCGTCGCACCTGTACCCTACAATGTTGATTTTGAATTTCAATCTGTCGACGAACATAGTATTCACGCGTGGATTTTGCAATTGAGTAAATGTCACAGATCTTTTGCAATCAGGATTGAGTGGATGCCTATCTGTCAAGGAGTTGAGCATGACTGAAGTACTTAACTCACCCTGTAATCAATGAGTGCATAATGATTTATTGCCAGTGGTAAGCTGTCTCGTAATGAAGATTCTGTAACTACCGTATAAAATCTATTTAAAACTACTGCATACTACCGTATATACATTAGAAAACAATGCACTGATCCCCTAAAAGTCATGTTGGTGGAAAGTTGTCTAAAATAATCTAGTACTTAGTGTTTCGGCCATAAGAAATGATGTAGACACCTGATAGACAGTCACTATTCAAGAATTTCTTTGTGCGATATTCTTACTGACAAGGTTAAACAAAATTGTAGCCTATTGGATGAGGAGCACCCGAAAGATTCTTCGATTACACTTACCTTCAGCACCTGGTCCTTGATATCCGGCTGGTGGTCTCCCCCAGAGAGGTAGCGTAATTGAAAGTCCACGAATGTAAGCCATGGAAAACTAGCATGAAACGTACGGAATGAACCTACACATAGACTGGTTCTTCCATACGTTATGGTCGGTATACTACGGATAGGTTCCACATTGACACCTTCTACTTCAAAATGGCGTTACTTTCCACTGCCGTATCGGTCCACAAACATGCAGCTTAGCCATCCGTCATTTAGGCGTCTCTGGAAGTCGTTGTTGGTAAAACACTATAAGTTACTCCACATCTCCAAAGCCATCCGTCTCGACATCAGCTTTCCTTGCCACCATAACAGAAGTGATCGTTAACCGTGAACATTGTCTTCCTGAGCGTGCGCACCTTCTGAATGCTTGGCAGATTTTGTGCAGCCTACACCACCCTCTCAAAGACGAACACATCATAACAACTCATTAGCGTATCTTCACCTACAACCTGTAGGCTGCTGTTTCTTCACCTTTCCTACGCGAGATCTCAAGTCATTTGAGACAGATGAGTCAGAGAAATCCTCTTCAAAACCTATCTATTTTGTTCATAAACAAGTTCGACCAAGAAATATACACGGTTCCGAAACTTCATTTGATGTTAACCCTTTTGACCCAGCGCACAAAAACAAACCCTCATACAAGATATGTAATAATCTGACCTACACAGAAATATAAATATGTGTTTTGAGCCAGAAGTAGTTAACTACAACTTTGGTTACCTCCCCGAAGTCCTAAATTTTTTTGAACCACTGCAATACACACAAACTAGTGTAATCTCGGAAGGTTTCATTTTATGTCTCCCTGGAGACTCGCTCTAATCTTTAAGATGCATAGGGCATCAGTTGCTCATACAGAAACTTTCCTCGATCGTTGCATTTAGTACTTCAGCAATAGCGTCTCCACACAAGTAATGTGGAATATTACCCCTCAACAATTTCTTAAGTTTTGTATAGAATAGAATTTCTGTTAATATATGTTAAATACATGTAGTAGGAGGTCTATTCTCATGAGCAGTTGTAAGTATTTTGTGCAGTTTCAAGTTGGATTTGTGCCGTTGTAGATCACATTTATACAGTTGCGACGTCTGTGAACTTCAATCTACACATTGTAAACAATTCTTATTTAAGCAAAAAGGCTGGTTAAGTAATTCTTCCATAGACACGAGAAGCATGTACGGTTGCCTTTGGTATGACTTGCACTCCAGGGACCATACTAATACAATATCATAAAAGGGAGGGCAATTAACACTTAAATTAAATGTCTATCTTAAGTAATGAGCAAAATGAATGGGAAGTTGCAGCTATCGATAACGATAGAACAGTAAGATTGATAGATCGCAAGATTTAGGACAATGTTGGCATTAATACGCAGGAAGAAACCTGAAAGAGAAAGAACAAGAAAAAGAAGAATAAGAAGAAATAAAGAAGAACAAACGAACAGGAAAAAGAACAACAAAAGAACAACAAAAAGAAAAGCAAAAACAAAAACAAAAAGAACAACGAAAGAACAAAATGAAGCTGAAGGAAGAGAAAGAACGTTACAAAGCGACGTTATATGATAGATTGTTGCAACGCAGTGAGGCACTCAGAAGAAGAAGTTATGATGTAGAATATCCATTGACATAATAAGGAGAACCATATATGGTGTTTGTTTGCATATTCGTATAATCGTTTGTTAGCGTCGTTGACAGCTTCTTGTACTAGCCAGGATGGAAGTACGTAGTTAGGCAAACTACCATTCCCAACTACAGCTGAGTGAAAATCACTAGTTCGTTGTCGTAGGCTGTACTTACTTAACAAAGATATCTTTCTTTACCATGGACCACCTGTCTACAGCGTCTATTTATCCGATTCTATTTATATTAGTTCTTGACATGGACTGAATCTGGACCCTCTTTTCACAATCTGAACGTCTAAAAGACTTGGCCGTCACGCCACTTTTGCAAACTCTTCAGAGATCTGGCAGTGCACCTACTAATCAAACTCGAAACAGGGATACATCGGTCTTCAGCTTCCTGCCCGCTCCTTCTAGTTTTTGGAAGTGCGCATGACACTCCAAAAAAGATCCTTGAGTTGCGGGCCTAGGCATAAACCACTCACATCCCTCCGCTTTCTTTTTACTTTTCAGGATATGCCTACTTGATGGAACAAAAGACCTGTACTCCTAGTGTCAACTAACTTTTTTTTAAGGATACCCTCCTTTCTAAACAGGACAACAATACACCATTCCGAGTTAGCGTAAGAATTTCCATGTTACAAAGTATTGTAACCTAGGACTCCACACACCAAAGTGGCACATCACAAATACCAAGTCCAAAATGACACTAGAGTTGGAACTTTCACAACTGAGAGGTGGGTGCTACTACGATTTCGTAACTTTTAGTATGAATTAACGTGTCGCCTATTTCTAAAGCCACTTTTCGTTCTATTAACAAAACCACTATGTACTATTGCGTGGATCTTGATACGACGAGCCTAATATCTTGCTTTATCACAAATCCTTTTATTTTAAATTAGAGAGAACCGTTATACATAGAATTTGGCCAACATAAATCGCAAGTCTTGACAAGTAGCTTCAATTTCCCGATATTGTAAAGCAAATACATTGATATCTCACACTTACTAGTTGGCCATGAACAGATACCACGTTCGATTCTGGCCAAATGGCAGAGTGGTAAGGGACCTTACACACCGAAATGAGAGCTCACACAAATGGCATGTCACTTGGAAACGGGCTTATGAAAATATATGGAACCTTGCAGAACAAAACTTTGCGAGAAGCTGCATTAGCGATATACCACTTCTATGCCCCTCAACAGCCGAACCAGAGACTATCTTCTTAATTGGTCCCGTGTTGCATCCTCACTTCTTTGCCCTTTGGCTTGAATTGGTTGTTGTATCAGTTTTCTTTACGTAATAACTAGAAGTAAGATATTCTCGCAAAAGCAGTTTCCTTGCAGTACGAGTATTAGAGTAAAAGGTCGATTGTCCGGTTTCACTGTCCTTGGTCAGAATGGCATTCCACAGTATCAATTAATTGGGTTGGCAAGAGGCATGCTGTTTCGTTAAAATTTCATTTTATAGTATAGCTTGATGAAAGGAAAGAGCTCGTGTCATCTGTTTGATAAGTTAACTCAAACAAAATATAGTCAAAAATGTAATCAAGCGACTCTGCGTTACAAGTGCACTGTCCTTTCAAAATCACACGTGGTAGAAAACTTCGGAAATAAAAGCTTACACCAACGTCTTTATAAATAACGGTGCCCTATGAAAGGACTTATCATGAATGAAAGGCTACCTGATATCTTCGGGATAATCACTTTAAAAAGAACTAAAGAGGAGTTCAATCATATTATTTAGTCATCTAGGTCAGAATTATATTATTCTATCTTTATCGCACGATTTTATGGTTTAGATACATAACAGGGCAGATTCTGTCGATAATATCGAACAATATTTCTTTCTGAATCTATCCTTGACAAACTTTTGGTCATGGTTGATTCGGTGGAATTACGTTATTTACGACGTTTATACTTGCATGAAATTCAATTTGGGGATTTTCAAGATGTACGGTTTATAGTTGAATTTCTCTCGGTTAATATCATAACTACAGCATTTTAATGTTATGCAGTACTGTCACTTCTTACATCAGCATGATAATAAGCGGTTCTTCAGCGTCCAAGGGTTTGTGATCGTCTGTATCCTGCCTTTGCAGATGATGCCTCGCAATAACTAATAAATTAGGAAGGATATCTTTCCGCATAAGGTAAAGGTGTTGGAACCTGTTTGAATGCAGTTCAAGATGCTTTGAAGCGTAAAAAGTGCTGTTTAATTTATCAAACCCCTACAGATAAGGATATGCCCAGTACATCTTCTTACGTTTCCTCCATTTGAATGTATTGCTTGCGAGAGAAATAATACTCATCATTCGACTAAGCAGAAAATCCGACGCACGCGACGAGGCATTTGCCACTGCAGTCTGAAGTCACCCACTCGAGTGGCATTTGCGACGTGCCATCTGCCACTACCATTTCGGACTGTAAGCTTTCAAAAACAAGACATTTTTAACCAGTTACATGAAAAGCAACCCCTCCTCAATCCTTGCTAAACAGCTTTCCAACGATTAATACTGCTGTCCTTCTTCTACATTCCATATCCACTTTCCACTTGTCCTCGACGTTGTGGGTATTTGCTGTGACCTGTGTTGTAAAATTAGGCTAATTTTAAACAGAGGCTAAGAGTCCAAATCCATTGTTTTCTACTCATCGTTGGATGTCTGGGCGACAAACTATAAACTTTTAGTCTAAAAATCAACTCAAAAGGGGCAACATTACGCGACTTTACGCACAATTTGAGTGACGATTTGCACGAGCAATCTGGTCGCACCGGTTACGAAACAATTCAATCGAACCAGTCTTGAAAGAGAGGGTACTATACTTTGTAGATATACCTCACTCGCCAACTCCAATTTCAAAAATGTTTACTCGGTTTCTCATTCTGCCATGGTCACCAATCTTGTTATTGAATATCATATTTATAAATGCATATGCTTGAAAGTGATAAATATGATAAATTGCCATTGAGTGTACAGATGATTGATTTAGCTGACATAACACGTGGAAAACATCTTCTGTTGGTAGTTTCTTCTTCGTTGTCTCTCTACCCACACGCTATCTATTTAGTTCAGGAAGCTATCATAAAACAAAAAAGTAGATCGAGAGCCAAAAAATCCAACTAAAAACGAAATAGGAGAGGCGGTTCCTCAAGATTCCAAAATTTGAGCATATGTGCTCTTTGGAATAGTCCCCTGAGTAGATTAGTCACTTTTACAATGGTCCGTAGATTACTATGCTTGTACGCTTGTAATCGTTACGTATACTTGTACGCTTGTCATCTTCAAGTATGCTTGTATGCTTATAATCTTCGCGTATGCTTGTATGCGTGTAATCCTCACATATTCTTGTAATCTTCACGTATACTTGTATGCTTGTCATCTTCATATATGCTCGTATGATTGTAATCTTCACATATACTTGTATGCTTGTAATCTTCATATATGCTTATAATCTTCACGTATACTTGAATGCTTTTAATCTTCACCTATACTTGTATGCTTGTAATCTTCACGTATGCTTGTCATCTTCACCTATGCTTGTATGCTTGTAATCTTCACGTATACTTGAATGCTTGTCATCTTCACCTATGCTTGTATGCTTGTAATCTTCACGTATACTTGAATGCTTGTAATCTTCAACTATGCTTGTATGCTTGTAATCTTCACGTATGCTTGTACTCTTCACCTATACTTGTATGCTTGTAATCTTCACGTATGCTTGTAATCTTCATGTATGCTTGTATTCTTCACTTATTCATAGCGACATAGTCTATCTGTTCAGATACATGATATCATATGATCCATTAGACGGTCTTCTAAAGTTTTTGTCTCTTCGGTACCCTTTATATCGATTGGGTTCGCCCTGTGACAATGATGATGAGTTGTCAAAGCTTCGGTCGACAACGGGTCGCTGGTTTTAAAGCAAGTTCTACATCCACCACATTCCTTTCATAAGAACGAGAAAAATTGGTCTGACACTGAATACTCTTGTCTTTTACAAGCTTTGAACCTCTAACACTGTATCATTCTTCACTATTAGTGATACGTATGTATTTGACCTTAAATGCAAGAACGTGACTTCGGTCCTATAAAAACAGCTCCTTTGTTCAACTTAAAGGCCAAAGGTAGTGATTCTCTACCATTTTATTCTGCGGAAATCAAACCAATTCTTTGTGGAGTGAAAACTCAAAAATAACAACTAGAAGACCATGTTGTTACAAAAACAATTTTCATTAACGGGTTCTAATGATACGTCAACTGTAGCACTATTTTGACATGTAAAATTAAGGAAAACATATCCCTAAAGCATGTTAAAATTGCTCAATCCAATTACATCATGTGTTGCCGCTTCAATGCAAAAATACTTCCTTAAATATATAGCAAAACGTTTCGATTGTTAGAAATGTGTAGGATTAAATGGTATACTGATCGATCAGCCGACACTTCATGATACTTATGTACTAAACGACAGTATTGTGCTTGTCAGCGTGCTCAACTTGTTTTCGTGTTTTTTCGCAATTAACATAGAAGTTCTTTTTGCTACGATTATTGGCTATGGGACTGGAATTAACTTTTCTGCGCCACGCCGCTCCGTCCCATAAATGACGGCAAGTTTGTGCAGACTTCAACACCACAGTTTACACTACGAGCGTCTTTCCTTTTCCTATTTCTATTTCTCAATCCTAGGTGGACGGAAGATGTCCAAGATATATTTGTTGTAACGCAATGAGGAACACTGTTTTTCTCGATATTTCTTCTTTTTCCTACTATTGTCTCTCGACTTGACTACTTAACGTCTCATCTTCCTATTCAACGTGACTACAATTCATGTACGCTACACGAATTTAACGTGGCTACTACCTATTTAACATGGCGACTAAACTCAAGTAATATCAATGCGAGCTAAACAACATCTATATACAGTGCGAAACGACTTATCAACTGATGTATTTTCGGGATTAATACAAATGTAACGCCTTAGCTATTGGACTAAGGTAAGTAAATTATATAATTGTCGCATTTGTGTCCTAATTCTTACGTTTTATTTTATAATTCTGTTTAACTGCACTCAACTAAGGACTCTGCATCCTACAAAACTACCACTGCTGCTTTACCCCTAAGAATACTTGAAAGCAACCTATGCTACTTTTCTTTTAACGTTCTGACAACATCTTTTCCTCCTCCAACTGTTTATATGTGCTTACATTTTTAATTGTCTTGTCTTCTATCCAACCTATTTCGTGTATATATTTAACCATAGGCGTCTGGTATAAAGTGAGGGTCTCTCAGGTATGAAGTGAGTGTCTGTCAAGTATAAAGTGAGGGTCTGTCAGGTATAAAGTGAGGGTCTCTCAGGTATAAAGTGAGTGTCTGTCAAGTATAAAGTGAGGGTCTGTCAGGTATAAAGTGAGGGTCTGTCAGGTATAAAGTGAGGGTCTGTCAGGTATAAAGTGAAGATTTGTCAGGTATAAGGTGAGGGTCTGTCAGGTATAAAGTGAGGATTTGTCAGGTATAAAGTGAGGGTCAGTCAGGTATAACGTGAGGATTTGTCAGGTATAAAGTTAGGGTCTGTCAGGTATAAAGTGAGGGTCTGTCAGGTATAAAGTGAGGGTATTTCAGGTATAAAGTTAGGGTCTGTCAAGTATAAAGTGAGGGTCTGTCAGATTTATGTTATTGCCTCCTGAACGCTTATGCTTATTATTCAAAAACGCCTCTTTTCTCCTATTATGATACAGCTCCTTACAAGTTTCCACTAAACAAGATTTTCTATCCCCGAAATTTGCTCTGCATCTTTGCATTCTAAGCGCACAGATGCCTTAGTTCCGTTACTTGATAGTGACGTACGATTGAAACAGAATTTGAGAAAAGATCAATCCCATCTGCTAATTCTCTACAACAGGGAAGACAAGAAGGCTTTTGATTTCTATAGCTTAACAGAATATATCCACAGGCGTTTGTAAAAACAATTCACGAAACACGGTCCTGATGTTCATATATCTCCTTGCCTTCGGCATCCGGCACTGACAATAAAGGCTTGGTACAATAGGATACTTCAGTGCAACGTCATAACTTGGTCAAAATCTTAAGTTTAACAAAATATTGCACTCTCTGTTTTTCCTGTTGATAAAGATATGAGTCAAAATTTGAGAACCATATTTTGAACGAACGTCGAGGTACGCCCTATTTAACGTTTAAAAAGAAATTCCTATCCAAACTTTGTTATTCGAACCCAGTTTAACATTTATAAACAGAACAATATCAAGAGTGATTCAAAGTGTTGTGGGCGTGACTTTTAAACGTAATGTTTCATGTACGGACATTTCATGTACGGACGAATAATTGTTTCATGTAAGGACGTAGGATCGTATATGTATGGAAGTTTCGTGTACGGATGTTTCGTGTACGGATGTTTCGTGTACGGACGTGTAATCGTTTTATGTACGGACATTTCATGTGCGGGCGTGTAATCGTTTCTTGTGCGGACGTTTAATCTCTTTATGTACGGACATTTCATGTGCGGGCGTGTAATCATTCGGTTACTACTCCTATGTTGGAAAATTGGTATTGTGAAAACAGATCGTTTTATGAGCTCATTAATTCAGCGGTCTATTTTTAACCTCTTTGTGGTGAAGCGTTAGATATACTAACTTACGGAATTCAGAGTAATAAAAGTTTTCATTGGTGAATGAAATGATTCAGGCCTTCTCAATGAAACATTTTTGAGCAGGCTTAAAATTTTCGTTCAACTGATGAGACGGGAGAGAAACATCCTGTAAGGGGCGATGTTGCAAGGCCCAGGACACGGCACAAGTTGTGGTTAACTGTTTGCACCGTCCCGACACATATATATTAAATAAGAAAAGCATCACGGTATCTCGATGGCGATAACCAAAGTATAGTCACGCTGTACACTACGAACACATTTCAAACTACGAGTTGATCCGGTAACGATGCTGTCTTTGTGAGGTTGGTGTTACCTCAGTCACACAACTGATCATACCAGACGAAGACGGCTGTATATATGTCATCCGGAATTCCCGACAAGGTAAGCTTGTTTTTCTACTTCAGGAACAATTCTTGCGATAAAATGTGTGGTTATCCTGAATGCTGCAATGAAGTGACCGGCAAGGTTTACATGACTACGTCATAGCCGTTGTGTACAGCATTGTTGTGAGCGATTGCACGCAGTGTGCTGAAGGTATTGCAGCAATTACTACGGACGAGCCTATTCAGTTTTAAGCACATACAGAAATATCTATCTTAAGACTGTCCAAGTTGTTCCAGTGAGAGGTTTCAAGTACGTTGGCAACTTGTATTAGACGTGTTACTCAATTATACAACGATCTTAATTGGCAATGAGTCGAAAAGATAACAGACGTCCCTTGGCTGTGTAAAATAATTCGTTACTTTACCGAACCGTTAAAATTAAACTTGATGGTGAGTGTGAGGCACATAAACAAAATGCTACGGCCTCATTCTTTCACCAGGCTCTCAGAATTTTAGGGTTATGTATCAGCACAATTTCTCTCTCGCCGAAGCTACCTACGGTTACAAGACGTACTCTTATGTCAATCGATCTCTATGTCCCGTTTTCCAAAATTCCAAAAGCACTTTAAACGCCTAGCATTATCGCAAACTATGCTCTTGTTAAATTTTAAATAATCTCTGCTGTATATCGTATTATCCTGACCTTTCCTTTTACTAAATCCAGCAGCCTTTCTCCCCACAACTAAAGATATCCTGTATCATCATCGCACTGGTATATGAGAGGAATTAAACAGTTTTTGTGCACTTGCAAGTTCAAGGTAAAAAGGAGTACTTTGCATTACACCATACTAACTTTAAAGCTGTTTATGATGACGGGTGGCTTAGTGTAAAGAGAGGATTCAACAGAAACACGACTAAGATATGCAAGTTTATAAAAACATATTGCATCCTCTATATTCTCTGAGTTGCACATTGTTTGAACTGCTCTGTCTCCGCCTCTCTTATCAGCACTCTCTCGCGCGAAATTTTCTAGCCTGTACAATCCACTCTTACCTGCAGTGGCGGAAACGTGGTAGATAATTGGGCGGGAAAGGGGGAAGGGGACTAAGGGAAACATTGATCCGCGAAACAAGGTTCTGGCCATTGTTTCTATGATGGAGCACAGCCCATCCTCTCTGACTTGCATGAAATACACTGCAAATCCGTTATTAATCTTCAAATCACAAACTTGCATGATATGGGTACAAAATTTTATGGATTACAACCTTTTCTACTACTAAAAGCAGATATTTGATTACTGTCAGCCTGTCTATTCTAGACTTTAGAATAGAGAGTAAGTTATCACTACATGCATCTAATTAAACTTAGGAAAGATGACAGAAATAAAGTTTAAAAAGGATATTGCTTTCAAAGCTCGCCAATCTGATCTTGTATTGATTGGTAGTTAATAAATCCACATACAAGTTTTATAAGGGGGACGTTGAGTGCGTTTCGATAAAAATTTGCTTATCCTCTCTCTGCCCGTGATGACGTAACAGTGACTTGGCTTGCAGCTCTTACCAACCGCACCTTAACGCTCGAAAAACGTACAGTCCTTGACATGGATCAATTTTGCAATGGGGGGATGGTTACACTGAATACCCTCCTTTATCTCATTAAAAGCCTTATGGGAGACCCGCAAATGAAACCGTACAGTCTGAACCCGAAACCCAACCGTCCAAAACCAAGGTAACTGAAGTAAATTGCTCTTCCTCCATTGCAATATATATATAGAGAGAGACATATGTTTCAACTTACTAAATAGGACATCAATAAACGCTGCGAAGGAAGAGAAAATATCTTACAAAAGAGGATCGCCAAAAAGAAAACTATTACATGGACAACACTGTGTCTTTACTCAGTCTTTCTCGGGTCCACTGGAAATAGATTAAGACTTGAGGTAGTGTGAAGAAGACGAAACATAGTCCATATATCAGTTTCTCTTTACTATTTCTCTGTTTTAAACACATTTATTAAGAAATAGCTCCTAAAATCTTTTTGAATGTAGATCATGTTAAGTCAAGTTACGACAGACTCGCTTGGATAAAAAAGAAGTTATCTATTGTGGATAAAGCTTACTATTTACAGTAGCTATGCATGGGGATCAAAGATAATTCTTTTATATACGTTGCAAACTGTTACTTTTATTTCGCCTGGATTTAATATTCATCGGACTCTTGACATACATGACGCTACTTCAGAACCGCTTACTCTGAAAGAGCTCATTTTGCTACCAACATCGTTTCATCCACCCAACAAATCCTGGATTAACCCTACTCTAGAAATCGTCTTCAGATGGGGTGGGCTCTTGGACCTTCCTTTTCAATAACTCACCATATTGCAAAAACAGCGGAGGCCCTGGAGGTAACATACTGAAGTTTATTCGAGTAGCAAAATTTGCCTTTTTCAGTTCTGAGAAACGCAATTTTTTAGAAAAGATAGAATACAGCCTGAAAAATTGAAACTTCACCACGACTTTCTTTAAGGGCAGTCACCATGCCTTGATTTAGGTATAATAGCTAAAAATGTGCTAAAAATAAGTCTAAAATGCTCGCTAGATGTGTAGAAAGGCATTCTTTGTCACTTACGATTTAGGACTACTATCTTTACTGGGCGGAGCCGAACGTAAGGGAAGTGTTGTGTAGTGATACTATTGTCATTACCGCTGACACAAAGGTCTGTAACTACAATATAAATTGTATGCTCACCACGTGTTAGGTGTATTAGTGAAGTAGTTATGAGAGAGTGTCGTTCCCACTCAAGAATCGTAATAATAGATTTGTTGAGAAGAATTGAAGGTTTCTTATTTTACTGTCATACCCTATATATGACTATAAGAATGATATCCTTAAAATAAGGATAAGCACACATCAGAGGAGCCAAAAAATTAAATGGTTCCAAGTTTAAATCCAAGAAAGTTCAAACCCGTTAAGTACTGCAAAAATACAGATCGTACAAGAAAATGTTAGAGAGTGCTTTAACAAAACCCTAGGTATAGAACCGTGTCAAGGCTACACAGGTTTCATTTCAATGGATTCTCTCTGTAAAAATCAAGCGGTTCAATATCATGATTCTGAACTTTCTAAGAATAACGTTGACGCTCCCTCAATTTTCTATTTCTCTGGTAACTTTTCAACCTTATAATTTCAAATGCTCTCTTCTCAAAAGCACGTCGCAACTTTAAATGTGCTCCGGACAAAATAATAGCACGATGTTAGTCCTTCCATGTTCAGGTCATATGGGGCAGAGAGGCTCGTCTCAGAAGTTGCGTAGACATGAATTCCGATATCCACCGATGAAGAATTTGAAGCTACGATGGCGACTTGAGAAATATAGCATGTTATCAGTGGGAGTCACCTATCTCAGTTGGTGGAGAGGACTGTCAACAGTACTACGCATGTTAACATATTTAGATTTTCACAGAAAATTTTATTGCATGACAGCGTCACTCAAATTATTTGTATCGTTAGGTTTGATTTCTGTATAAGGGGCCATACATAAATGATATCCCGTCAGAAGAGGTAGGGGGGTCTGGCCAATCTTAGATGGCTTGTGATGGGGGAGGGGAGGGTCAATGTCAGTAAGACATTCCCATTCTGAAATTTTTTGTGTCGTGTTTTATGCATTGGTACATTGCTGAATGCACTATCTTCGAGGAAAGGGATGAAACAGATGCATAAGAAGTTGATGATGGTTGTCCTGTCCTGAACATCTTTGACATATTACAGCATGGTACTTTTGTGGATGATGACTCTATTGCATCATTTTTTGTTGTTACAGCTCTTTTGTTGACATGGAAAGGCGACTTTTTCCATAAGACACATTGAATTTGTTTTGCTTTTTGCTATCTAAACGA